>JADRCD010210464.1:0-19570 GCA_019843815.1 Montemys delectorum
GATACACTTGTAGAGGTGAGATTGCACGGCTGAAGTTGCTGTTTTGTTAGGTGATTCCTATTTCTCTATGACTTTAACCTTTTCAGGCTCCTTCAGCAGTGACATGGGAGTTGTGTTTGGCCGTGGGTTTCTCTATCTAGAGTAGCTGAGCTAAGCTCTCTCTCCCACATCCTCCTTTGTTTGTGTATGAAGCTTATTCTTCCGCATTTGCATGCCACCCCCAACCAGACTGTTGTTGCTATTCTTCCCTTTTCTGAAAGAGACATCTTACTGCACTGCCCAGGCTGGCCTTGAACGCATAGGGCCATTCCCCTGCCTCAGCTTTCCAAAGAGTTACGTCTTCAGGCATGCACTGTCACATCCAGCCTTTCACTCGTTAGAATTCCGTCTACACATGGGATATTAGTTCTTTATATATGTGTGCGAATGTTTTCAACTATATCTTTGCATTTTGATTTGTTTATGGTCACATAAATTCTGCTTTTTTAATGTAAAAATTTATCAACTTTTAGTTTTGTTGCCTTTGAATGTTGAGGTTATAGAAGAGAACTTTGTATCATTAGAAAGGAAATGCTTTGTATTTTCACTTACTGCTGTATAGGTATAGTTTTTATTTAGATCTCTTATTTGTCTATTCATGGTGTATGACATGGGTCTAATTTTGACTTTTCTACTGACTATCTAGTTGCTGAATACTAAAAGCAACTGTCTAGTGAAGTGAGGAGCCACCTCCACCATACACTAGGTTTTCGTGAGACACTTGGTATTTTTTATTGGTATCATAATAAGATCTTGAATTAACTTAAGTAGAGTATGTCGATAACACTGAAATATCCTCATCAAGAGTAACTATTCTCAACAATAAAGGAACTTCTGGTGGAATCACCATCCCGGACCTTAAGCTGTACTACAGAGCAATTGTGATAAAAACTGCATGGTATTGGTTCAGTGACAGGCAGGTGGATCAATGGAATAGAATTGAAGACCCAGAAATGAACCCGCATACCTATGGTCACTTGATCTTTGACAAAGGAGCTAAAACCATCCAGTGGACAAAAGACAAAATTTTCTTTTTTTCTTTCTTTTTTTTTTGTCAGTATTAAGGGTTTTATTATTAGATATTTTCTTTATTTACATTTCAAATGATATCTCCTTTCCCAGCTTCCCCTCCAGAAAAACAAAAAACAAAAACAAAAAAACCTGTTCCCTACCCCCTCCCCCTGCACACCAACCCACCCTCTCCCGTTTCCTGGCCCTGGCATTCTCCTACACTGGGCATAGAACCTTCATAGGATCAAGGGCCTCTCCTCCCATTGATGACCTACTAGGCCAGCCTCTGCTGCATATGCAGCTTGAGCCATTAGTCCCATCATGTGTGCTCTTTGGTTGGTGGTTTAGTCCCTGGGAGCTCTGAGGGTACTAGTTAGTTCATATTGTTGTTCGTCCTAAGGGGCTGCAAACCCTTCAGCTCCTTGGGTCTTTTCTCTAGCTCCTTCATTGGGGACCCTGTACTCAGTCCAATGGATGTCTGTGAGCCTCTATTTCTGTATTAGTCAGGCACTGGCAGAGCCTCTCAGGAGACAGCTATATTAGGCTTCTGTCAGCCAGCACTTGCTGTCATCCACAATAGTGTCTGGGTTTGGTGATTGAACATGGGAAGGATTCCCAGGTGGGGCAGTCTCTGGATTGTACTTCAGTCTGTGCTCCATAGTTTGTTTCTGCAACTCCTTCCATGGGTATTTTGTTCCCCTTTCTAAGAAGGATCGAAGTACTCACACTTTGATCTTCCTTCTTCTTGAGTTTCTTGTGGTTTGTGGATTATATCTTGGGTATTCTGAGCTTCTGGGCTAATATCCACTTATCAGTGAGTGCATCAGTGTGTTCTTTTGTGATTGGGTTACCTCACTCAGGATGATATTCTCCAGGTCCATCCATTTCCCTAAGAATTTCATAAATTCATTGTTTTTAATAGCTGAGTAGTACTCCATTGTGTAGATGTACCATGTTTTCTGTATCCATTCCTCTGTTGAGGGACATCTGGGTTGTTTCCAGCTTCTGGCTATTATAAATAAGGCTGCTGTGAATATAGTGGAGCATGTATCCTTATTACATGTTGGAGCATCTTCTGGGTATATGCCCAGGAGTGGTATAGCTGGGTCCTCTGGTAGTACTATGTCCAATTTCTGGAGGAACCGCCAAATTGATTTCCAGAGTGGTTATACCAGCTTGCAATCCCACCAACAATGAAAGAGTGTTCCTCTTTCTCTACAACGTCTCCAACATCTGCTGTTACCTGAGTTTTTGATCTTAGCTATTCTGACTGGTGTGAGGTGGAATCTCAGGGTTGTTTTGATTTGCATTTCCCTGATGACTAAGGATGTTGAACATTTCTTTAGGTGCTTCTCAGCCATTCAGTATTCATCAGTTGAGAATTCTTGTTTAGCTCTGTACCCCATTTTTTAATAGAGTTATTTGTTTCTCTGGAGTCTTAACTTCTTGAGTTCTTTGTATATATTGGATATTAGCCCTCTATCAGATACAGGATTGGTAAAGATCTTTTCCCAGTCTGTTGGTTGCCGTTTTGTCCTATTGACAGTGTCCTCTGCCTTTGTAATTTTTATGAGGCCCCATTTGTCAATTCTTGATCTTAGAGCATAAGCTATTGGTATTCTCTTCAGGAAATTTTCCACTGTGTGCCCAGGTGCTAAAGGCTCTTCCCCACTTTCTTTCCTATTAGTTTCAGTGTATCTGGTTTTATGTGGAGGTCCTGATCCACTTGGACTTGAACTTTGTACAAGGAGATAGGAATGGATCGATTTGCATTCTTCTACATGCTAACCACCAGTTGAGCCAGCATCATTTGTTGAATGACCATCAGTTTTTCTGTTTGGTATCCATGGTCATTTGGTTTTGCCTTCTTAGATCTATTAATAGGGAAAACATTATTACTTTGTGTTTTAATATTAAACCAGTAAAGTATTTTGTTATAAGCCTTACATGAGCACTCTTGTTCCATAGGTTAGGTCTTTTGCTTTGTGGTTCAGCTTGAGAAATGTGACATGCTTATACAAAAGTGTGCTGAGACTTCCTCATTAGTGTTTGGTAAATAAAGGGTTTTGGGAGAGTGAATTCGTTCTGGGAAGAAAAGGTCTTTTTGAGAGTGAGGGCCACCAACATGTGAGCATCCCAGGCAGCAGTCTGGAAATGTCCACAGGCATGCTATATCCCATGCAGCCCTACTAGGCTATTGGTTTGTAAGCTTCATGAGCAGCCCCATGAAGGCTGTGGGCTTGTGAGCATGCTGAGCAGCAGCCTAATGCATCTGTCTATTCTCCTGAGCTCTGCCCTGCCAGCACTTCCCCTTGGGGACTACTCATTCCAGTGCCTAAGCCTGTCTATGCTTTTCAGCAGAGTCCTTGCTGGTGGACTGGTCACAAACGTAAAGGAACTAGAGAATCTAACAATGTGGCAAATGCTGCCATATGACAGATGGGAATCTTGAAAGGTAGAATAGGAACAAAAACACAGAAGGCTTCTTCTTAGAGATGTAAGAGAGATGGGCACAGAGCCCTCGTGTAGGTCCGTTAGAGCTTTGTGGTGTTCCACAGTTTTTGTTTATAATATCTTGCTTTAAAATGTTTTACTTAAAAAAAAAATTAAAAAAAAATGTTTTACTTTACTAGAATATCTGTGAGTTCTGGAGTATTTGTAGAATTTGGAAATCTGTCAGAGTGTTAGCTTGTTTTACACTGATTGAGTTGTAAATCCAGCCACCATTTTGTTAGTTGTGACTCTGGTCCAAGGGTAAATATAAAGCCATGTCTGCGTAGTTAGGCATGTGGTTGAAAAAGTATATACATTTGGATGTTTAGTGGTCTAGTTGGTGCCATGAACTTGGGAGTACAGGACTGAAAAATGAGGCTGACTCAAGTCTCATGCAGTAGCTAACTTTATTCAGAGCAGCAGATAGTTTATGCTCTGAGGGTTCCGAAGGGTCACATTAGGGAGGTGTTCAATCCCAAGGACAAGCCTCACATTGCAAAGTCACATTCTCATATGAATGGCAATAGCTGGAATAGTGAACTTATTCCTGTCCGCCTGGAGACGCACAGAAAACACAAACCATTTTACTGAGGGACAGTGATTATGAGACTCTTGGCTTGTCTCCTTGGTGCTTTCTCACAAGGTCTCAGAATTCCCCTTACACAATTCCATTCTTGGACTGTGTCCCACCATTTGGGAAAGTTAAAAGTACTGTTTAGAAACTTATCTGTCCAATAATTTCTTGGATCCTTTGGTTCAGAGACTACAGTTGATTCATACTATATGGAGTGTTATTACTAATTAATAAAATGCTTTGTTGAAATGAGAATTACTTGAAAGGTTTTTGTTGTTGTTGTTGTTACTGATATCTTAGGCTATTCCATTGGAAGAAGTTTCTTAACTTGTAATTTTTACATGTATTTGATTAATAGTAGAACATTTTATTTTGAGTAGCTCTAAGAAAATATAATTCTTGGGAATTAACTCCTTTCCTTAGCACGTTACACCAGACAGCTATATTCCATGCCTGGCAGACCTGTGCAAAGCACTGTGGGAAGTCATGCTCAGCTACTACAGGACCATGGAGTGGCATGAGAAGCACGACAGTGAGGAGACAGCTGCAGCTTCTGGTAGGGAATGGTTTTAATTTCTTATTTAAAACTATGCTGTAGCATGTGCCATGGGTCTTTAGCATTTCTGGAGCAAGGGCAAGAAGGCGTAAGGTCCACCTTTAGGACATGGGCAAAAAAAGTCATTCAGACCTTTAAGTCTTTGGGGATTAAGCAGTCAGTACAAAGGACTTTTTAAGTGGCATGTAATTCTGTTTTGGGGGGTACATGTTGATATGATAGCCCCAGTGCTTAATTGCTTTGAAAATGCTTAAACATTTTTCCTTTAATGTTATCAATTGTAAACTTGTTTTAGATTTACAAGGAAGAATACTAATACTTTTACTCTAATTTGCAAGTTGTGAAAATTAAATTATGTTCTAAGAATTAATAATTATGTTGATATTTTTCCTTATGAAAATAGAGGAAGACGGGGTCATGAGGAATTTAAAACATTTATTTTGTAAGGAAAATACAGTTTTAAGTGGCTATGATATACAATGCTAATAAAAAGAGTAGGAACTTCAGATTCTTAAGTGATCCTTTTCAAACAATATTCAGGATTAAGCATTTCAGATAATTGGGGGTTTGTGAGGTGGCTCAGTCAGGATAGGACTTGGCACCCAAGCATGAGGACCTGGGTTTGGATCCCCGTAACTGTGTTAGAAACCGAGTGGGGACCTGGAGGCAGAGGCCAGGCAGCCTAGCCAAATCAGCAAATTGCAGGGACTGAGGGAGAGACCAGTTGGCATTGTCACTGCTCCATTGCTGTGAGGAGACACCATAAGCAAGGCGACTCTTATGGAACAACCCATTTAATTAGGAGCTTGCTTACAGTTTCAGAGGTTTAGATCACTGTCATCATGATGCGGAGCATGGCAGCGTGTAGGCAGTAGCTGAGAGGTACATCCTGATCTGTAGGCAGGGGGCAGGGTGCCCAGGGCTGCCATGGAATTTGAAACCTCAAAGCCCATCCCTAATGGCACACTTTCTCCAACAAGACCATGCCGATTTCAGCAAGGCCATACTTCCTATTCCTTCTCAGATAGAGCCACTCTCTAGTGACTAAGTATTCAAAAATATGACCTAATGGGGATCATTCTTACTCAAACCACCATATGCCACTCCTGACCCTCATAAGCTTATTGCCATATCATAATTTCAGAAATGCATTCAGTCCACATCAAACATCCCATAGTCTATCACAGTCTGAACACTGTTTAAAAGTTTAAAGTTCAACATCTCTTTTAAGAATCATGGAATTCTTTTAATTGTAATCCCCCATAAAATAAAAATCAAAAGCTGATCACATATTTTCAGTATACAGTGACACAAATAATACATTAATATTCCAAACAGGAGAAAGAGAACAGAGTAAGGAAACACAGAACCAAAGCAAGACCCAGAACAAGCAGGGCAGAGTCCAAATTTTGCATCTTCATGGCGGATATCAAAGATATCAGATCTCCAGCTCCTTTTGGCTTGGTAACTACAGTGTGCTCTTGGGCTGGTTCCACACCCAGGCTGCAGCTCTTCTTGGCAGCTATTCTGCAACTCTGGCATCTCCAACGTCTTGGAGCCTCTAAGGCAATCCAGGCTTCATCTTCATAGTTCAAATAATGGCCTTTCCAAGCCTCCACGAAGGGGCACCCCTTACACATGCCTAACCTCAGGGGCTTTCCTTAGTCATGGAGGAACCAGAAACTCTTTCTTCTATCCTTGTCTCTAAATCCAGAACCATGGGGCTGAAGCTGCCAAGTTTTGCTCTTGGATGGGACTGGGACTTGGCCCCTTCTTCAGTACAGTTGCACCAGCTGTCTCCTATTGACCACTTCCTCCTCTGCTTAGCTTTCCTTTAATTCCTTTTTACAGGTCAGCAGCTGAGCTGGTTGGGATCTTGCCCTGAGTTCACTATTCCCTTTATTCCATTTAGTAGTTTTTCTTTAAACTTTTTATCTCCTTCAGTACTTGACAAGGTTCCAAAACCCATTTTCCTGTGCTCCATTTCTCTTCTGCCCCATTTGCTCCTTTTCGTTATAGATCCGAATAAGAACAGTCACTAGTAACCACGTGGCAGAGTCAATATTAGGCTGTCATCAAATTTCCTCTGCCAACTCTGTTAATCCAAAACTCTTCAATTTAGTCTCAAGGAGAATGTTTTAGGACAAGGGCAAAAAAGTAGTCACATTCTTTGCCAAAATATCATGAAAATGATCTCTAGACTACTTCCTAATATTCTTCCTATCTGAAACTTTTTCAGCTGAGCCATTATAATTTACATCATTCTCAGCACCATTGTCTTCTATACTCCTAGTATGATCCATGAAGACCCAGGAAGAGCATGTTTTTCTAATCCACAGTCCCAGAGTTCACATCCCACCAACAAGCAGCATGGTTAGGCCTATCAGCCATACTCTCCTTCCTGGTACTAGCAGAAGTCTTCTGCCTTAGTCTTTGTTACATTGCTGTGAAGAGATGCTGTGACCACAGCAGCTCTTCTGAGAAAAGCGTTTAATTAGGAACTTACTTACTGCTCTGGAGGTTCAACTCTTATCATCATGGTGGTTAGCATGGTGGCAAGCAGGAAGATGCTGGAGCACTAGTGGAGAGCTACATCCTCATCTGAGAGAGCCTAGGCATGCCTTAGTTTTGGAACTTCAAAGCCTGCCCACACTGCCTCCAAGAAGCCACACCTCCTAATCTTTCTAATTATTTCAGAGTTCCACTCCCGGGTGACTAAACATTAAAATATATGTACCTATGGGGAGCCATTTTTATTCACACCACCATACCCACAACAATTTGTGACTTTTACAAGCAGGTGCAAATACACACATGTGCACCTGTGTACCCATTCACCTTTACCTACACACATAGAATTTTTCTTTTAAAACAATTATTAACTTTATTAACATTTTTAAATACACAGCACAAACCATACTGTCTCATACAATTTAATGCAGATATTCTATTTGCAGAATGTAGAATGCATGGGATAAGCTAGAATTGCTAAGCAGTGAGGTAGGGGTACAGCTCAGTGATATGTGCAGCTCAGTGTTAAGTGCCTGCTGATCATGTGAGGCCAGGATTCAGCCAAAGCTGGAATTTCTAGGCTCTCTGAGATGCCAGCTTTTCTAAGACTTATTCTACTTTGTTAATATTTTACATTTTTTTTCTAGTTACGAGCACTGGTAAGATGTTTTAGCATCATTTTTGTTTTCTAATAAGTAACTTAAAGATAAACCAAAGGGCAGATTTCCGGTAGAATTAACAGATGCACTAGCTATAAGAACTCTTAAATATGTATATTTATGATGTCTCTATAAATGTTATAACCAAAATATGGTAATGCAGTACTGAGTCATACCAGATTTGGGCCTTACATATTTAGACTTGTTTTCTTACAGTTTCCTGTTCCTAATCTAGATCTTAAAGCATTTCGGGTTTCTGACTAATTCAGCAGTCTACCAATATATAGAACTCCGAATAGTTTCCTACAGACATGCAGAAACACAATGTAAGAACCTGGGATGGGAAATTGTTCCCAGTCCCTTGATATAGGTGATCAGCGTCTAAAATTCACTTTCTGTAGCTTTGTAATGATCCCGTTTGTCTTCCTAACACTGTAAGTTCTATATGAAACACTAAAGTGCAGTTTACCTGCACAACTACACTGCTGGGTCCCCACAGCTGGGTCGTGGTAAGCTCTGACATGGAGCTAGATACATGCATATTGGAGGTGGATAGAGTGTATATGTATGGTCTTCTTACTTACCACTGGACACCATGCCTAAGCTACATTCGCTTTAATATGGATGCATGTTTGTATTTTCAGGAGGGAAACTTCTTTTAAGAACAATATTGATCTTGCCTGTAGGGCTAGATATTGTTAAATCGTTTATCTGGAATGATTAATATTATTGCTTATTATAAAAATATAATATGAATTCTAAAAATTAAAAAATGTGCCTCCTGTGTTCTACTCCTGTTGGCATGCACATTACCTGATAGTGGAGTTGTTTGGTTTTCTAGCTCCCTGATATCAGACTGTCAAATGGTCTAGAAGTAGATGGTATGTAGCTCTGCGGCCGCCATGCCTTCATTGGGCTCATCAGCCTTCACATGTGTTCTGCATAGTCTTGAATATATTTAACATTCTTTGTTTGAAGTATCCCATCTATCAAAGGGATTTAATTCTAGTGCCTGATTTTACTATTACTTTCAATGTACGCGTATTGAGCATATTTTCTTTTTAATTTTATGTCTGGATGTATGCCTATACACCACGTGCATTCTGGTGCCCACAGATACCAGAAAGGGTCATGGGATTCCTCAGGATCAAAGTTACAGAAGGCTCCAAGAACCATATGGTTGCTAGGAGTCTAAAGTACTCTTAACCTTTGAGCCATATATTTTGCCCTGAACTTTTTTTTTAATCTTAGGTTGGCTTATAAAAATGAGAAAGCAACAAAAAAAAATTAGGAAAAAACTGAATTAAAAACGTTTGCCATCTTTGTTTTCAGAAGGAAGCAATGCTATGAGTACTGAAGAAGCCACTTTTGATCGTGGCTATGTAAAGAAGAAGTTAGAGCACGGCCTTACGCGGATATGGCAGGTGTGGTTGTTTATGTTTATTTTTACAGAAACTGTGCTCTGAAACTCACATGGTACAGTTGTTTTAGAAATCTGGTTTATAAACTTTGTGTGTTTGTACTCTCTGATGGCTTAATCATATGCTAGTTTGTCTTTGGCTGTCATTTAACTTAATTTGTGTAATTAGTTGATAATTACATAGATTACAAAGAACAATAGACAAAAGTCTCTTAGTTTGAAAATCTCCAGTGTATTCCATGGTTAAGGAATCTCATGCTTTCTTAAGGAAGATGTGCCTTTTAATTGAGATGTCCTGTTTATTCTTATTTTATTTAATTGAGATGACCTGTTTATTCTTATTTTACTTAATTTTCTTGATTTCCTTTTTGCTTAATTTTAGAAAAGAAATGAGTAGGTGATAATTTGTCCAGAATGTATCATTTCCTCAATGAGGTTCATTGAAGAATGATACATACTTTTTACTTGAATTTGGGCTGATGTTGGTGTACTCCATTTGTGCTGCTATAATAAAATACCCTAGCCTGGACTATTTCAGAAGAATCTGTATTGTTTCTTATAACTCTTGAGTCTGGGAAGTTTAAGGTCAAAATTCTTAAGAGTTTGTGTGGGATAAAGTTCTGCTTTGTACTTCCACAATTGCCCTTACTTGTGGAACTCATAAACCATGTCCCTCAGGCATCAATATAAGAATTGTGTAACTTAAGTTAATCTCATTCACAAGGGTCCCCCACATGACATATCACAAGGGTCCCCCACATGACATAAAGGCCCTACTTTCTGCTCTCACCTTGCAAGTTTGGATGTCATCACATGAACTATAAATAGACACATAATGATCTTTGTACATTTTTTTCAGTCAACTCATTCAGTTGTATTCTGAAATTTAACTAAAACTTGGTTCTTCCTAGATCAAAATGTAATTTCTTTTCAATCTTTGTAACCTTGAAAGACTGTAGACTCTTTTAGGTATGCTCTGGTCCCATGCTCCTCCGTTTAGTTCGCTTTTAGTTTCATCATCTAGTATAGGGCTTCTTTTAAAAATGATTTAGGGAAACCTCCTAAAAACATAAATTTCCTCAAGAATCATTTAACTTTATTATAATTTAGTGCTCTGGTTTTTGACAACCCTATATTAGTTACACAGTTTTAATTTATATTTTAATATTTAAATATATTTATGTTGTAGCTATAATTGTTTGACTTCCATATTTTCTCTTATGATGATATTAAACTGTTACGAATTTTTCAAGTAATTGTGGTTTGGGGCTGTTTTGACCATTATATATGAAGGGAACATCATACTCATTAAATACTCACCCAGGGCCAGACATGAATTTTTTTTGTGATTTAGTCTCCTAATAGATTCTTCCTGTACTTAACTGAAATTAGTGTATTTATGGTAGAATTTCTGGTAATCACTTGTGCCCTTTGAAATACCTGGTATTTTATGTAGTTAGTTCTCATCTGACATGGCAAACTGATTGTATTCTGGTATATAACAACCTATTTGATGTAGAAGTTAGGACACCATTCCTCTGTAAGCATTTGGCCAGGTCATTGAAGTCATCATACTTTCATGTATGATGTTGTGTTCCTTTGAGTTGACTATCATGCTCCAGCTTCAAGCTTTAGTTTGTTGTTATTTCTACTTACTACCCCTTGCTAACCTCTTTAACTTCTACTCCTGTATTGAACCCCTTCTGTATTATAATTTGTTTTGTGAATTATTTATTTTTTAATTTGTTTTTATAGATTCTCAGTTACTTGTGTTAGCTAGCTAATCCCTTATCTGTTACCTGTCTCTTCTGTTTACTTTAAGTGCAGTAGCATTTCTGGGATGCTATATTATACTATGATCTGTGTCTTTTTGTCTCATGTTGTGCAGATGGCCTCTCCCCATGTAGAGCTTAGCTAAGTGTTCGTTCACCTGATAATTGTACCTTGGCCTCTAAACTGCATATTAGTTGCTGTATACATAATGCCTAGAATATTATCACTAAAGCACTAAAGACACAGTCAGGAAATGTTTTTGTCTTATTAAATTATTCTGAAATTTCTAATTTTTACCTTTTTGAGAATACATAGGAATCACTAATCGGTAGTGTATTTTGTTTGATATCTGAGCAGTAAGTATTTTTCCCTCTACTAGTTAAATTTCCTCTTCACCACTTTCTGGATAATCCTGCTTCTGTCTATTTCATTAGTTGCCAGACACAAAGAAAAAAAGGTGACCTTGAATGAAGGTTGACCTCTGCCATGCAGCAGACACAAGAGCTTAGACAAAATGCTTGACCCTTCTAGTCTCTGCTCCTCTTCGGGAATATAAATGCCAGCTCATAAGACTGGTTTTATCCCATATAGAAAGTGATTTTGACATGGGTAAATAAATAGGTGATTTTTTTTTCTTTTTACAACTGTTTATTCAGCTATTGTATATGTTCTTTTATAATGTATACTCTTTAGCATTACTGAATTATTTGGATTATTTATCTATTATTTATTTCATTCTTTTGTTTTAAGTAGTTTGTGGTATATTTAATATATTACAAGTCTTTCAGCATTACGTACAATGTTTATTTTTGTATAGTTTTACTTTTTAAAAGGCAGTTTTAGGAGGGAGGAACATTTGGAATGTGAATAAATAAAATAATTAATTAAAGCAATTATTGCCTATTGTTCTAGGTGAATTTTAGAATAATTGTTTAGAAGAAAAAAATTCTTGTGACTTTTGGCAGGAGTTTCATTTGACATGTATAAAAATTTGAAAAAAAAAAACTTGTCTCTACTGGTTAGTCATACACTCAGTCCCACTATGCTCAATGTACTGACTTATTTAAAAAATATATACACATGTACATTTACATGTATAATTTCATTAGAGTTATTCCTTTTGTATTAATGGTCTGGAATTTTTTAGAGGCCTTTTTAAGATTTAGTATGTTTCCAAGTGAAAGTTCCCCATTTTATAACACTTTTGCAGGTAACTGTGAAGACTATCATTTTTTATATATTACTTGATACTTATTTTACAATTTTTCATTTGTAAACATACTGTATCTGGGTTTCTAATGAACCAGAGACATGTATTAATGATTTTTGTCCTGTTATTTATAAGAGTTTAATTTTTAAAAAAGGATATTTTTTAATATTTGAGTATATGTGTTTCTGTTTGTGGTTAAGTGCACCTGAGAACAGGCGTCTTTAGGGGTCAGCAGTGTGGGATCCCTTGAAGCTAGAGTCATAGTTAGTTACGAGCCCCTGGGGCATTGGGAATAGATCTTGAGTTCTCTGCAACAGTAGTATGGACTCTTACTTGAGTCACCTCGTAAGCCCAGGGTATCATTCTTACCATAAGGACTGTGTGTGCACTATGTGTGTCTTTACATTGGAGAGAAGTTGTGTCAAGTGGCAGTGAGGTGGCCATTACTGTTTCTTAAAAAATATTCATGGAACTGTCTCCATTAGGTTTCTCTTATTTGGTTGTTGATCTAAGTAGCTACATGTCATTGAACTAAAAATGTTCTCCTGTCTCATTTTAGTCTGTAACTAGAATAAATTTACTTATTTATTTCTTGGTGTTTTATAGGATGTGCAACTAAAAGTAAAAACCTACTTGCTTGGAACTGATTTATCTATATTCAAATATGATGATTTCATCTTTGTTCTGGATATTGTCAGCAGGTAGGTTTGAGACATTGACTTCTGTGGCATAATTCATTCAACCATAAAAATTAAAAGACATCAGAAATTGAGTTTTCTGTCTAACTTTTTTATGGAAGAGGATATAATTATGCATGACTGATGGATCTGGGCTTGTAGGATCTTTTTAATTTTTTTCAGATACCTAAGTTTCTATTAGTTGTACTTGTTAAAGAAAGAGCCAGGATGATTACGTGTTTTTCGTTTTTTGTTTGTTTGTTCCTTTTTTCTATAAGGATGTTCTGAAACTTACACCTTTCTATCCAACTAGGTTGATGCAAGTTGGAGAAGAATTTTGTGGTAGCAAGTCTGAAGTTTTACAGGAGTCTATTAGAAAACAAAGTGTCAATTACTTCAAGAACCACCATAGGTAAGAAATTCAGCAAGATATGAATAAATCCAGTAGGTAATGAGACCATTTATTTATGCTTACTTTTATAAGACTGGCTGATTTAAAGCTATTTTTAACTTTTAGTAAATAAATTTATTGTGTCTCTTTTTTATTTATTGTGTCTCTTTTTTAGATAGTTAGGGATACTTCATCAAGAGTATACTAGAAAGTATTCATTATTCCTTGTAAATCTTAAATTTTTTGTTTTGACTGTGTTGAACGTATTGGAATAAATACTTGAACTGATTTCTTTAGAGGTAAAACTTTAGCACAATGTCAGGGTTACTGAAAGACTTTAGTCACTGCTCTGTGCCTGCAGGTATATTGCACAAGGAGAAGGGACATGAGAACAGTGACCAATAGTGGCAGCACTCAGTGGTGTGCTTCTGAATCTGCTTCCAGGAATGAGAAGGCCTGTAGCCTAGCGGCTGTGATACTCCAACCCTAGCTGCAAAGCTGAGATTGTATACAGCATTGCTTGCTTACTATTGCTTGTCACTACAACCAGTGTTGGAAAGGGCGATTAGGTGGTGTTTTGTGAGTTCAAGAAGATGCAAAAAAAATGTTGCCATGGCAGTGTGATCATGTGCCCAAGCCATACCAGACGGTGAGAAAGGAAGAACACCGATTACACTCTCAGTTTTAAAATGTGTTTTATTTGGAGAGAAAGAAAGGGGAGGGAGGCGGGGCGGGAATGAGTAAGAGTAGCACGAGCACAGAAGTCAGCGAGCACTCTTATCTCCTGACCCATATCACCAACCCCTGGATCATTCTTGATATAAGTCAGACTCAAGTTGTATCTTTATATGTTTTATCATTAATCATTTATAAATATATTTTCATTCTGAGATTTTAGTTTTTACAGCTAAGTTTTGATTTTGCTATTCTAATTCAGAGCCTCATAGTTTGAAATTCTGCTTTCTGTTTATTGTTAATACCTTCACACAGAGATAATGTATCATGACATTAGAGAGATTATTGGGCATCAAACTGCTGATTGACTATTAAATATATTTGTGTTGAAGAAGAAAGGGGTTTTGATGAAAATGGGAGAAAAGTCCATAAAAGAACCAAATGCTTAGCTTTGTCTGCCAAATGCCTACCTCTCCAAAGAGTGCTTTGTACCCAGTCTGGCAACTGGGAGACTTCTGTTGTTCCTAGTGTCTGGAGGTGTGGGCATTGTCAAATGTTCATTTGGGGAGTAATGGCCACGCTGCATTGTACTGTTGTGACTATTAGAGGGTGTCTGCCCTCTCTGGTATCCAAGTATAGACATTTTTGCTTTAGACTCTCATCATGGTGGAAAATCCCCATGAAAGTTAATCTTGGAGAAATCAGAGAATCCAGAAAAAGAAAAAACAAAAATCACTGTTTCCTAAATACTCAGCAAGGTTCGGGGCTTCTTAGGCACATGTGCAGAGCCTGCTTTTCATTGATGAAGCTGTACTGTGTTGTTAGAACTGGATTGAGAGAGAAAAGGCTCAGGTTCTTGTCCTACCTATGGTGTGCCAACTCTCAGGTAGTGGGCAGCTGTACAACCTCTTAGGGCTGTGGCTTGACCCCATTGTAAAGTGAGGTAGCTGGATTGATTGGCCTTCATAACTGTTGTTTTCCCAGTTTTCCTTTCTTCTTGCTGCATTCTATTTAACAAAGACTACAACAGGTGAAAAAGCAAAAAGTGGTTGTTGAGGACTTTTTCCCCCTAATGTTTAAACCAAAGCCTAAACCTTTGTAGTTTATTTATTAACTATAACATTTCTAATGGTTGTCACTTAAAAAGTGTTAACAAAAGTCACATGGGAACAGTTCCTTCAAAGGCAAGATGAACTTGACAGGCAGCTCAACAATGACACCATGTGCACGGCTGTATTGACTAAAATTACTCGAGACAGGGTCAAGTCTAAGCCTGTTTTTTTTTCCCCCACCAAATTGTACTACATTAACACTTGAAAAAAGTATGAAATATAGATTTTGTGAGATTTTATTTTCTTAACAAGGTGCTTAAATGTGTGATGCGCTTTGTAGTTCTCTCCTGCTTAACAGAAGTCTTGGGGAGAATAAAGAACTCTGAAGTTACCTTTACTCATGCCCATTTAGGCTTCTACTTGGAAGCTGCAGGTGTGAGAGAAAGGTGAAATTGAAAGCATTTTCCATCTTCCGCTATATGTTACTTCTGGTAGTCATACAACCAGGTTTTACACCATTATCTTTTTCTGCAGCAAAACTGTATGAGCATACGTGGGAAAACACTTTCTAACATTGAGATTTTATCTCTTAAAATAGGGAATTTTATTGTCAGAATTTCTTTATGGTCATGAACTAAGAGTTTGTACTGACCCAAAGCTGCCATTCTTCTGCTACAAATAGTACAAACCTTCTAGCCAAGGCAGTAGCAGCCTAGGATGATGCACTGATGTGTAGTTATCAAAATATTCTATTGGACAAGTTCATTTGATTTTAGGATTGCTTTGAGAAAACTATAAAGCATATCCAAGGGCTTGGACTGTGCTTTGAGTGGTGTTAGAAGAGGAAGTCACCTTTTGTTCTCCTGCAGAAAGAAGGGTTATTCTTCTCAAGATTAAGATAAGGGACTGAACAGATGGCTCAGCAGTTAAGAATGCTTACTGCTCTTGCAGAGAAACTGGGTATAGGTTCCTAGCACCCATATGATTGCTCACAACCTGTGAGGTCATTGTGTGCATACAGTGCACATAAAATTAAATGAATAAATAGTTTTAGAAGATTATGCAAAAAAAAAAAACCTTCCATGTAATGTGGGTGGTTAGTAGAGTATCTGCGGTGCGAGTGTACCTCGAGCAGTTCGTGGCATATCTGATGTGGGCGGTGACTGGAGACTCTGATGTGGGCCGTTAGTGGAGTGTCTCGACTGTGCGTGTGCTGTGCTGTGTGCAGTTAGTGGAGGAACTGGAGAGTGAGTGCCGACCTGCTAACTGTTAAGTGCATTGTTGTGCTAGACACCACGTCAAAGACCTAGGAAGAATGATGATTACCTTTCTACTTTTGCTTAGCAGTCTGACGCTTGACATAGTTATGATACACTAATACATATTTGTGAATTTATATAACCTACTAATTGTTATTCTATTTTGGCATTGGTACACGGTTAGTTAAGACAAATTTAAGTGCATGAGTTAGTGACAGGTTTTATATCAGTTCGTTAATAATTATATTTTTATACCTCATTTTTTTCAGATTTTCTTTTTTATTAGATATTTTCTTTATTTACATGTCATATGATTTCTCCTTTCCCAGTTTCCCCTCCAAAAAACAAACAAACAAAAACAACAAGAACAAACCCCTGTTGCCTCCCCCCTCCCCATGCCTGTCACCCCACCCTCTCCTACTTACTGACCCTGGCATTCCCCTACACTGGGGCACAGAACCTTCACAGGGCCAAGGGCCTCTCCTCCCACTGATGGTCGACTTTGCAATCCTCTACTATACACATGCTGCCAGAACAATCAGTCCCACCATGTATAGTCCTTGGTTGGTGGTTAGGTCCCTGGGAGCTCTGAGGGTACTAGTTAGTTCATATTGTTTTTCATCCTAAGGGACTGCAAACCCTTCAGCTCCATAGGTCCTTTCTCTAACTCCTTCACTGGGGACCGTGTATGCAGTTCAATGGATGGCTGTGAGCCTCTACTTCTGTATAGTTGGGTACTGTCAGAGACTCTCAGGAGATAGCTATATTAGGCTGGCTTGTCCTTCCTTCAGTCTTTGCTCCATAGTTAATCTCTGCAACTCCTTCTGTGGGTATTTTGTTCCCCCTTTTAAGAAGGAATGAAATGTCCACATTTTGGTCTTCCTTCTTCTTGAGTTTCTTGTGGTTTGTGGGTTGTTCTTCCTGTATTCTGAACTTCTGGGCTAATAACCACTTATCAGAGAGTGCGTACCATGTGTCTACATCTCATTTTTACACTGTGTTAAAAGTACAGCCTTATAACAATGAAGTCCAATATCTAAAAATTGTTCTTATTTTGGGCTTTGTACCACAGTAAGAGCCAAGATTTTAAGCTCTATGAAATACAAAACAAACAAACGAACAAATAAAAAGACGTTATCTATTTATGTTCATTTAAAAAAATACTAGTAGTGATGTATTATTTTATTTTAGAGTTATTTAAAATTTATATTGAGAAAAACTTATGTATTTTCAAATTGCTGTAGACCAGCATCTACATAAGACTGTTCAATTGATTGCTGTTTTATATCAAACAACTTTCATAGTACTCATTTTTATTGTTATAATATTTTATAAATTTTAAAGACTGACAAAATAAAAAAAAAAAGAAAAGTATTGCAGGTATTGAAGAGGGGATCTCTGGGACAAGTTGGGGTACAAAAGGGAAAGAAGAATGTGATGTAATTCTATTTACTTCAAATATGTTTTTAAATGTTAACAAATTCAGATAAATTGAAATCCTGTATCTTTTCTCATCATAATGCAATAAAACTTAAATCAAAAAATATTTAGCTTAGTAAATATTTGACATATTTTGTTTTCTTTTAAGTTGTGAGAAGCTTAATTTCTTTTTTTAATTTTTATTTTTTATTAGATATTTTATGTACATGTCATACTATATCTCCTTTCCCAGTTTCCCCTCCGAAAAAAATAAAAAAATAAAATAAAATATAAATATAAAAACGAAAACAAACCCGTGTCCCTCCTCCTTCCCCCTGCTTACCACCCTTCCCTCTCCTGCTTACTGGCCCTGGCATTCCCCTACACTGGGGCATAGAACCTTCACAGGTCCAGGGTCTCTCTTCCCATTGATGACTGACTTGGCCATCCTCTGCTACATATGCTGCATGAGGCATGAGTCCCAGCATGTGTACTCTTTGGTTGGTGGTTTAGTCCCTGGGAGCTCTGAGGGTACTAGTTAGTTAGTTCATATTGTTGTTCGTGCTAAGGGGCTGCAAAGGCATTGCAGATATTGACGGGGGGATATTAAGGAACATAGGGTAGCTAACAGAAGCAAGCTTTTGTGCTAATCTGAATTGTGCTAATCTGAATGGGTTTTAAAAGTGATCATGATGATGATAATTTTGTTACATTGTATTATGTTTCCTCCTCGGTTCTTGCATTTCCTGCCCTCTTCTTCCTTTAGACTGTTCATTTTCTTTTCCTTAGGATACGACTTGATGAACTGAGAATGTTCTTAGAGAATGAGACATGGGAGCTTTGCCCTGTTAAGTCAAATTTCAGCATCTTGCAGCTTCATGTAAGTTTTTCCTATGAACAAAGAAATGGATCTTCTAGTTATTATTTGAGCTTTTGCCTTAATAAGAGAAACTCAGGTGAGAGCATTTATAGAGTAATCCAAGTAAAGACAGTGTGCGGCTTCCATCCTTGAAAGGCCTTCCTAACAGCCCTTTGTAGGAATTATCCACTGATGGCCTCAAAAGCTCCCTTCTTTCCAAAGCTTCTCTTACATGCTGCTTTCAGTAAACCCTTTACCAAGAAAGTGACAAGTACAAAGGATTTCCTTTTGACTTCAGAAGAGAACCCACTATTTTATATAATTTTTTCAGAGAGTGAACTGGCTACATCTTGGTACCATGTGATAAAAATGCTTATTTGCAGATATAAAATACTAGTAATTTCCTAAAGGGGTGGATGGGCACTTAAGTTATAGGACAATTATCAGATTTGTTGTATTGACAAAATACTTCATAAATGAAAGAGGCACTTATAAGAAATACTAATTTTTACTAGTTAATTGGAGTCTTTAAAATGAAATTGGTGAAGAACTCTTTAATTGGTTTGATTGAAATACATTACAGTAAGTACTCCTGTGTCGAGAGTGTGTCCTCCTCCATGACCTGAAAGTACAGTGTGTTGAGTGGTTTCTTTCAGATGAAATGGCTTTCTAGAAGCATTAAAACAAAATCTGGTTATTGAAAGAGTACTTGGCAATTTTAAGAAGAAATTTTATTTTACGTGTGTGGGTGTTTTGCCTTATGTATGTCTATGTGTTACATATGTGCAGTCCTTGTAGACAGCCAAGTGGGACATGTACTCCACTGAATCTGGAGTTATAGGTGATGGTTAGCTGTCATATGGGTGCTGGGAATTGAACCTGGGTCCTCTGGAAGAGCAGTTAGTGCTCTAACTGCTGAGCCTTCTTTGCAGGTCTATGTTTTCTTTTAGTAGAAGTATTGTCTTTGTATTGGGTTGTTTTATATCCAGTTC
>JADRCD010210465.1:0-39136 GCA_019843815.1 Montemys delectorum
TGTGTGTGTGTGTGTGTGTGTGTGTGTGTGTGGCGATAGAGATTAATCCCAGCCGTATACATGCTAAGAGCATTGTACTAAAAACCGAGACACAAATGTAATTTGAGAGGAATTATAGAGATGAAGTTAAAGTTGCCTTAAGTATTCTTATTTAATACATGATTGCATAGGATGTTTTTTAAGACAGTTATCGCCTGTCTGCTCACTGGAGGTAGTGACTGGCATCTTTTTCCAAGACAGTCTGCAGTGTTATCAGCAGAAATACCAAGGATTGAGCCACTACTGATACCATGATGACCTGTGAAATCTTCCACATGTTATGGCTTCTGCATTTAGGACTCTTTTGCCCGCTGGTTCCTTTCTGCGCTTAAGTACATTTTTCAAAGTAGGTGCCAAGCAGGACAGCTAATGGGAAGACTCACAGGAGTTATTCAAACCATCAGTGAGTGAGTAAGTCCTGAATGGGGACTCAAGAGATTGTCTAATGTCTGAGTTAGGGCTACACGCACTTCTGTCCAAAGCAGAACCTCTAGCTGTGAGCTGGGCTTGCCCAGTAAAAGGCATGAGAGTCAGCAACAGATAAGAATGTCTCCCGATAAGAAGACACGCTATATTTGCCTTTTTGCAAGCAGCTTTCAAAATGCAGTCTGGGGTATTAGCTTGGTGTTCTCTTAAGCCATGAGTTCTCCATGAGCAGAGTTTTACATGGATTCTATTAGAAGTATTAAAAGACTTGAAACACTTTTCTGGGTATACAATATTAGCCATGTCAAGGTGGAGCCCCTGTATGCCCAACAGGAGCTTTACTACATACAGGGCCTCCTAATGGTGAATTTAAAAATAAGTCATCCACTATTGAAGCCACAATATTCATTTATCTGTTGTTTTGTTTCAATCTTTATCTGAAATTCAATTCATAAACTGATTAAATATTTTGACTTAGCTTAAAGAAAAATGTAAGAAACGTCTACTACAGCTGTCCTGTGTAACCACGCCCATGCTGAACTGAGTCCTGCAGCTGTATCTGTGACACACAGGAAACAGCTGCCTTGTAACTTAAGTAGAATAATGTTGAGAATTTTATTCATAAAGTTCATTTACTAGAATACTAATTCAGTCTACACCATGCAGACATACATGCCCATGTTCCTGGCTTCCGCTTGACTTAGGTTTTCCTCTGGTCCTACTATTTTTATAGTGCTGATGTCGTGTTTAGCTTTATCAACAAACACTTTGATGTCCTTTTCATGATAAACTTCCTGCAAGAGATTTTAAATAGAAAGCAATCATGTTTTGTACATAAAGACAACGCTTCACATTGGAAGTATGGATTATCTGATTCACAGTTGTTCAATTACAGAAGATGCACTTAACTGTCACTGAAAGAAAACCACACAATAAACATAAAGTCAGTTTACATCAATATCCAAAAAGAGAAGCAGCTTCAAAAATATTTCGATGTCTGCTCCTTGGTTAAGTCCTGCAATACTACTTGAATCCTAGTCATTCAAGAGAATTCGAACTGAAGTGAATAGAAAAAAAATCTTGTTGCCTAAGAATCTTATACATGTATCATAAAAATCTAGAAGAGGTCTATTAAATTTAATAGATAGTAAGCTGTTCTGAATATAAAGTCTCATTGTGCAAAATAAACAATAATCTAAACAAGATTGTCTTTAAGGCAGAGACTGTTGGACATGTTCATATGGACAGTCTGTCAGCGGTGTAAGCTGTCAATCAGCATGATTCAGCCATACTGAAGTTCAGGTGAACTCGCTCTCCAGCACCAGACCGTGAGGAGATGTTTATATAACTCATCCTATTCTGCCTTCTCAAAAATGCTGTCACAGCATGGAAAGGTCAGCTGTCACATGAGGCTGGGTGACACAACCTTAAACAGAATGACAAACAGAAATGTAAAGGATTTCAAGGCCATTTACAGGCAGGTAAAATGTAAACAAAAAGCATAATACTGTGAAAGTAAAAAGGGTTTATTTTAATACACTATACTATGATTAATTTTGGATGGCAAATGTCTGATATTTACTCTTTGAAATTACTGAAGATGGGTTTCTGAAATTTTAAAATAGTCTCCAGAAAAAAAAAATGATTTTGAGACATCCAAATGACAATAGTTAAAAAACAAAACAAAACAAAACAAAACAAAAAAACACTATTACGGCAAAAGTAGAAAATAGCATGCTTCATTTCTTGCAAGAAATAACAGTATCAAATTCCTCTAGTGAAAAGCACATGCCATTTTGAGATGGATGGAAGTAGGCTCTCTCTAGTTTTTGTTCTGATGCTATGATATTATTGCTAGAAAATCAGCAACGGCCAGAAACCCACTGAAAAGAAAGCCCCAAACCCTCTCCAACCAATGCAAAGGAACACGAGCGAGCCCTTCCACACACCCTTCACAGACACACTATAAGAAAATGGCTAATATTCAGCCATTTTGATCTACAGAAACTGTCAATTTCATGTTGCTCAGTCTACTATTAGATTCAATTTTCAATTCTTAACACAGATTGGAAGTAAAACCTTCCACTTGGTTTTAGATGCAAGGGAAGTCAGTTCAAAAGAATTCTCACCCACAACACTCAGAGTGAATTACTTACTTTATTATGAATAAAGAGTTGAAGTGCTTCTTTGGGATAATCCAGTGTTAACAGTAAGTTCAGGAATCGAGGTAGAAAGGGGGTTGGTTGTTCAATAAAAACACCTAGTGTTACCTTTGGATAGACCTATGTGTTATAGCAAATACAAAAGCAAATTAATCAGTAATCAGTACAACTAAATTCTACTCAAATCTTAAGCAGTACCACAGTGGGGGAAAACCACAAACAACAACAATAATAACACACTAGACTTTCACATCAGCATGATCATGAAGCATGGATCAATCACCGATGTCCTCTAACACTGCAAGTTAATTTCCATGAAGTCAATCAAGGTGATTTTATCAAATCATATCATGTTCCTCAAAGTTTTTATCCTATTCATTGCCAGAATGTGGGATACAGCCTACTTCCATGATCCACTTCCTTCAAGGCTGTTCTCAAAAAAGTGTCTTCAGAGCTGAATTGTTTTGAAAAATTCTGTAAGTTCCAGGCCAGGGGTGTTGCTTATTGGTAGAGGGTCTAACTATTCCTAGGCATGGAGAAAGGAAAGATGAGAAGGAAGGAAAAAGGAGAAGGAGGGGGATGGAGATGAATAATCTGACCTTATTAATAGGCTCATTTGTTTTTACTGTTTTCTTCACATTATTTTATATATACTACTTTCACTGATATTTTATCTTAATGAAAATATTTTATGTATTTTCTTAAATTACTTTAAGCATATTTAGGTGTAGTTTCCTTCTTTTACTCTTTATATGCAACTGCCTGGAATACACTTTGACCAGAGCAGTCTTTGTGATGCTTTTACCAAAGGAAATGGAAGCTCCTGGTTTTAAAACGTTACAATGAAGGAGGAAAAACATACCCACAAGCCAACTCCCACGCAACAGAGATAAAGCCAGAGCTACGAGACACCTTCATGGAGACCAAACATGCTGAGCAAGCTCAATTCCACTGAGACAGAGCTTCAGTCCCACACATGTGAAGTGCTGGCTTGGCTCTCCTTATCTCTTCAAACACATTCCTCCCTCCATTATCTGAATACGTGGACATGTCTGCAAGAAAGTGAGCCTGTCCTCTGGGCTTTACTCATCACTGATTACTGGACATGTAAGTAAGTGAAAAGACCCTGAAGGCAGCACACCCACCCTCTAGGAGCTTTCAGTTCAGTGGAGGAAGTGAGTCAAGAGTAGCTCACCATCTTTTACGGTTTTCATTCAATGTCCAAAGGCTTTAGAAGTTATTAACCATCCCACATTATACAAAAGCAAGATGGAACTCAAGAGTAACTTAGAGCCACTCAATGTTCCTATTTTAATTCTTTTAAAACAGTGGCAACAATAGTTAAACATCTATCAAACACTAAACGTATGTACATCTAATGCCACTAAGACGACTCCAACAGTAAAGGTAGGAAAGGTGTGTGTGACCCATAGGACTCATATTAAAAGAGAACAAACTCTTGTAAGCTGTCCTCTGACCTCTATATGTGCACACAGAATATGCACACTAGTGTGCACACAAACACATGCACAAATAAAACATGAATGAATTAAAATATGACAGAAATTTAATTTTACCCAATAAAAATGTGCTATGACCCACATCTAAACATGCTGAATCTGGAACCTCAACCCTACAAATATTTAATTCCTATGTCCCTACTGATTACTACATTTTGAGACTACAGATTTTTATTATATTTAGGGATAAGTTGTTTTCCTTTTCTAGCACATTTTATTAAGTTGTAAGTCAAGCACAGATAAGTATAAAAGTATTTATACACAAAAAACATTCTTGAATTTAAAAAAAAAAAACCTTCAACACGAACATTTTATCCTTCAACCAGAAAGTTTAGATTAGAAAGGAAAATCCACACAGAAGGAATTGATTCTCCTTCCAGAGGATAACACCATTTTCTGCAAAAAACATCAAGACGACAAACGTTTAAACATCTCTGTGCTGCAGATTCATTCAGAACTGCTCTGGCTCGCTTCCCCGATAGGAAACATTTAGTTTGTTGCTTGAAAGTCTGGCCAAAAAAATAGTGACACAGAGCTCTATTCAGAAGTAACTAAATGCAGACACTTTACGTTTTATCCTCCCTTAGGCAGCAGTGAGGAATTCAGCATTCACTTTGGGAGTTCCAGTGTGCTGTGTTGGGGACCTTGGTGCTCTCCAGGTACTCCCATCACACAAGTTCCCAGAGATCTTATTTTTAACCTGCACTGCTTTACCTCCCAGGCATGATGAAAATGTTCAATTCCCTCAATTTTCAGTTGTTAGTGGTTTCAAAACAATTCAAAAGAAAAAGCCAATAGATTTTCTCAGTCACCATATTTTCACTGTATAAATCCATTACCTAATATTCAATGGACAGTATAAAACAATTTGCCTTTTTCCTAAGTCAATGCATTTTATGACAATGTAGATTTTTAAAAAAGATTTATTATGATACATAAGTACATTGTAGCTATCTTCAACACACCAGAAGAGGGCTTCAGATCTTATTATAGGTGGTTGTGAGCCATCATGTGGTTCCTGGGATTTGAACTCAGGACCTTCGGAAGAGCAGTCAGTGCTCTTAATTGCTGAGTCATCTTGTCAGCTCTGACAATGTAGATTTTTTTAACATAAGTTCATACAAATAAATTCCACTTACATCTACTGTAGACAAGTCAGTTGTGTCAACATCACAATGAGCACAGCCATTTTCCTGTGTCCATGAATTTGGAACATAGTTTCCAAAGTAATTCAGGAGAATCTAGTAAATGCAAGAAAAACAGATGAGCAATAGTCCTTACCCACCACGATGTTCTAACCCAACACTCACAGCTCTACAGAGTTCTGTCTGTATCTGGTATATCCCCAGAATCACACTAACACTTAGTAACAATATATACATATTAAATAAAGCTTTCTTCAGACAATGAATCACTAACTGCAGCAAACTGTGCCTAGAAATGTATACATTGTTATAAAACATGTGAATTGTACTACTTGATATAAATTGAGGTAAGGAATAATAATAAAAATGACCATTGCAAAAATATGCCAAACAAAAAAGTACTAAAGGAGCAGATAAGACATTTTAGACCAACTGCCATAAATCATGTGTTAGTAATTTAATAAAGAGATAAATGTATTTAAATGTCCAGCATGACACCTACAGAAAATGGGGCAGGAGTAGTGTGATCTCTTCCCAACACATCACACAAAACAAATACTGAGGAAACTTCATCACCAAAGGACATTAAGCAATTTCTGGAGACATATCTGTCAGCCAGGCTTTGGGGGGCTGCTCAGAGCACAGATTCAGCATGGCATTAAAATGTCCAATCCACAAACCCAGGAGGTCCTACAGGACAGGCCGCTTACCCATCGGACAAGGTACCTACCCCTTGACTTATGGCCCTCCCTTCTAAGTACTGACTGAGATTAACTGGAAGATGGCATGAGAAGCAAGCACACTGCGGTTCCATTTGAGCCTTAAACATGTCTAGAAACTCTCTGAAATTGGGACACTGAGGAAGATATTTTCTAGATGTATAAGTAACGAAGTCACCACATGTGATTCCACACAGTGTCTGCTGTAAGCTAACATTACCACTGTTAGAACACTCTTCCAATCTCCACTATGCTTATTAATCATTTTTTAAAACCTAGGCATGAGTAAGCTCATCAAAAGAAGGTCACCTGTATTAAAGATAGAACTGAAAATACATAAGGAAGTACCCAGGAGATTTTTCCCAGCTTCTCCTGGCTTTAAAATGCAGCACAGATGGAGCGGACCTGGCCATCACCACAGCCCTTCCACAGCCCTGTCCGTATTTCCACTGGACTGAAACTTTCAATCAGAGGCTGCTGAAAGCAGGAAGCTCTGCACTAGGACAGGAAAGCCTTTGTGCCGCTAAGATGCTATAGAAGCGGCTACACTGAGCCTCTGCAGACCTAAGACATGGACGAGCACCACAGGGGCATTTGCGTTGGAGGATATGGTATCTCAGAAGTCAGGAGCCATACGGCCATGACAATCACTATGAATTTTTAAGGGTCAGTGAGGATGAGCATGGGTGCGCACACCTTTAATCCCAGCACTCCAGAGGCAGAAGTGGATGGATCTCTTTGAGTTCAAAGCTGACCTGGTCTACAAGGCAGGTTCCAGGCTAGCCAGGAGGGTACAATGACACCCTCTGAAAAGGGGGAGGGGGCAATGGTGACATTCTAAATGCCAAACAAAAGCAGACACAGAAAGCACTTCTGATTGTCAAATAATAAAAGTGACTGTTAAAATAAGACATGCATGGGTAAAAATGGACACCTTAATACATGTCACTTTTAAAGGACATGAAAAATGCAAAGTAGGAAATATAAAATTGGACACATTAAAAAATCCTCACAGTATATGGCTGACAATTTAGAAATAACATATAAATTTAATATTTATGTCATGAATTCATCTACTAGATCCCCTGTACGAATAAGAAAATGGTCAATAGTTCCAAGGGCTAAAGTCGAAAGGGGCATTTGTGCTTTCTGACTTTAGAATTAAATTTCATCTTGTAACTTTCTACTTTCTGTTCTTTGTTTCCTGAGTAACTGAGATATTGAGAAACGGTCATTTTGATAGGCAATGTCCCTGTGTATGTCATCTATCCACCTCCTCCCAATTCTCACACACCAGAGCATCTGTTTTCCTCATAACTGGAGACATTTCTGCTGGCCGCCACGGAAAGTGTGGAAAGCTACTCACAGGGTGAGGCTACCCTGGGCTCCTGTGCACTGGGTCCTACTACTTTCCTGACTCCTCTTCAAAGCACTTCCAAGGATGATGTCATTTGCACTTGAGGACATATCCTGAACCACATCTAGCTATTCTTGAAGGTCACAGTGGCTACACACTATGATTTGGAGACATGAACTAAAGTCATCTTAGTATAAATAAAAAGAACTGAAGAAATTACTTCTTTTCATGTACAAAACAGGTGATTATTCTAGGGTCTCTGAACAATTGTGGGAAAAAGGTTTACTCTCCTGTCCTCTGGCCTTTACTCTTCCTAAAACAGATAAACACTAAAGTGAAGTTTCTACCTACACAATAAAAGGTCATAATCTTGCTAAAGAAAATCTTGTTTGTTCTAAATCAGATGCTATATTGCATAAAGACAATGGAAATGAATTGTCTACACTAGCTTCTCACATACGGTTTAAGAGATGATGACCCTTGCACATTTCTCCACACTCCAGCACTGAGAAACAGACAGTGAACTGAGGGTGTGGGTACTCACCTTGGTGGGCCCATTTCCATTAATTGCCACTGGCAGTGTTTCATAAAATGTATTCTTCACTCTGCTTTTGCCATTTTCAAACTTTAGAACAACTTCATCTGGGTTAATAAGAGAAAAGTTTTTGTCAACTTCAAACATATATATATATATGTATATGTATATGTATTTCTAAGACACGCTATCACATTTTTTAATGCAAAGAAACCAAGCAAACCATTGTTTGCTTCCAATAGTTAGCAAACAAAACAAAAGCTGGCTTCCAACCAAATGCCTTGTCACTAAGCTGGGTGGTGAAGTGGTACAAGGTTGCTTCCCTGATCCCTCACCTGGTTTCTAGCAGTACCACGCCAGCCTCACTGCCACAATTCATCCTCCTGTAGTAGACCCAGACTGGCCTTGAAGGGTTGTTCTAGAAACAGCGAGCAATGTGTGTGTAGTGAGCATGCGTTCCCAGGTATAAGCAAGACTCCACAGCTGACTGGGGACCTGATCGGATGTACAATTCTGAGCTGACCTTCTGTGATGGTCCAGAAAGACATAAGGGACATGAGAGGCATTGTGTTTGTACTCCAGGCTTCTCTCCTCACAGTGCTAAACACTACACTCTTTCTACCCTAAGAATCCAGTCCCTGTGTGGACAGCACGATGAATTAGACTGAACTCTAGCACATTCCTAATTTTTAAAAGGATAATGCATTCATAGATAAAAGTATTATGATTTTTAGAACACAAATTAATGCACTGATGTGTTCCAAAGGACTTGACCCAAACAGTGTATTGCAGAGATATAATTAACTCACAGCTACCCATCCAATCTAAGTGACAGCACTTCATTTTTTCACTCAGGGAAGGATTTTTCACAGCTACCCATCCAATCCAAGGCCAGCATTTCCTTTTTTCACCCAGGGAAAGATTTTTCTGGACTATATGGAATCATGTCAAGTTCAATTCAGTATTTGATGTTTTGAACATTTTAAGGGCCGCCACCTTGGCTCTAGCACCAAATTGGCTAATGCAGGAGAGAATACTGAAAATGGGCATTCCCATAACCGAGAAGGTAGCAGCACGGGCATCTATCTGTACCTGTAGCTCCATTCAAGGCCTGGAAAATTTTGCATTTGTGATCCAATGTGATGTTAAAAGCTTCCTAAAAAATAGGAAAACAGGTAACACTGAAAATTACAACATAAACAGCCCACAGCACAGTCATATTGATATACGTATCTTTGAGGGGATTTGCAACTTAAAATACTTGTTCAACATATTATGAAAATATTCAGATGTCTTACACTTGACACTTGTACTCACACAGATTTTGCATCCCTGTTGACAGTGTAGAGGACTCCCAATTCAAGAAAATTTACAATTATATTTATAGTGCACAGAAAATGCACAAAACGTTACCTCATATTAAGAACATTTTTTCAAATTATATTTCTTTTTCTCTGAATTAAAGCTTAAATCAATTTAACAAACATTTTCCACAAAGTATACAGCAGACTGAGTTGTAACCACACTCAGGATTTTTAGTACGGTCTATGTATGTGTAATGTGCAGTTACATGATACTTTGTGAAAGAAATGCAAATGCACTTCCTGAACCTTCCAGAAGGGCTCACTGAAGAGAGCCCATGAATTTCAATGGCTTTCTTTGTAAACTCTCCTGAATTTTATCTACCTAGAGTATGCCTGTAAAGACTGGGATCCACCAGTCATCTAGGCTCTGGAGGACACGGGGAAAATATGAAAATATGCACTCTAGGCTACAAATGGAGCAGTGACAAGCAGAAAGGAGAATGGCACTGTTACAACCCATAATCCTTCCTCTCTCTCTCCCCCCCTCTCTTTCTGTCTCTCTCCCTCTCTGTCTCTCCGTCTCTCTCTCTCTCTCTCTCTCTCTCTCTCTCTCTCTCTCTCTCTCTCTCTCCCTCTCTCTCTCTCTACTAGAAGGAAAAAAATACATAGACAAAACACCTATGTCATTAGGCCCACTACTACTTTTAGTTATTGGGTTTGTATTTTAATTTAAGAGATAAGATAAAGAAATAAGACACTGTCTCTGCCTCTCTAGAATCTCAGACTATAATCTCTGGGAATTTCAAGATGAATTCATTCCACAATCTATATACATTCCAAAGCACATGCACATGTGCCTGTATGTAAGCACACACGTATGTAGAAGCCAGAGGTATACACTGACTATCCTTCTCTATTGCTCTCTCCCTCCTATGGAGGCAGGGCTTCTCACTTGAATGTGGAGCTCACCAACTGAGCTGATTTAGCTAGCCAGCTTGCCTCAGCAATGGGCAGCCTGTTTCTCAGCACTGAGATTACAAGTGAGCCTGCTTTGCATTTGTGTGCTATTTAGGATTCCCACCTTGGTCTTCAGGCTGACACAGCCAGTGTTTTACCCACTGAGACATCTGCGCAGCCCCTTGACCAACATTCTTAATCTTCCTGTTGGCTATGAAAACTACTGAAATTTATCTTCACAGGACCATGTCCACCACACTGTATCTACAACACCAGCCACTGGACAACGGTGAGACACCCTTAGACTCCAAGGGACAAGCCTCACAGAAATGTACATTCCAGTTTGACATACATCATTTTTCAAATCAAAAACTGTCTTTGAAGTGAGTTTATCCATATGCCATTTCAAAATTATCAAAGTATTGCCAGTCACATCTGTACGTAATTATAAATTACAGCACTCCACAGACAGAAACAGGAGGATAAGTAGTTCAAGGAAAGCCTGGGCTACACAGGACATTCTATGAAAATAAACAGATAGATAGACAGATAGATAGATAGATAGATAGATAGATAGATAGATAGATAGATAGATAGATAGAGATAGATTCCTTTGTTATTGCTAAGAACACTGTCTTAATGAGAGATATGTGCTCCAAATTTGGCATAATTGTCTGGTACTGTCCTTGGTCTCCAATCTGAGAAATGTTACTGCCTTGACCTCATTCTGATATTTAAAGGCTGGACAATGATGCTACAGCAGGTGGCAGGCACAATGGTAGATGTTGGCCCTGAATTTTCTAGTTGTTTGATGTATTCTTCCACAGAATACAGCAAATAATAGGGTCTTGCACCTATTGTTTTCCTCTCCAATGAACCTAGGTTGGACAAGGCTTCTGACTCAGCCACTGAGAGCCAGAGACAGAGAATTCTCATACCCATGGTAGGGAAGGAGACCAAGGTCACCACTCCATGCTTGTTACACTGACTTGAATGTTTTTAACTGTGATGGTACAAACATAATTTGCAAATCAGTTCCCAAACCCTTTGTTTCTCTGACCAGTTGGTTGAGGACAATATAAAAATCAAAGCAGCCAAAACAGCAAGTGAGAAACTGCAAGCTATTGCTCACCCTCTTCAGTGGGTCGATGTAAATTTTAGTGTAAAAAAGCTGGTCATCATCATTATCCTGCAGGTTCCACTGCTGGACCAGACGGCTGATGTACGGAGCATAGCCAATAAAGCCTGCAATGCACAAAAACACAGAGAGCTCAGGATTCAAAGACCTAAATGCGCGTCAACATGTCAATGTTAGTGCCGCTGGACAGCTGACAACGTTGGAAAGTCATGCGGTCTAACATATCAATATGTATGCTACAATGGAGCGGTAAAAGCAACTATAATACAAAGCAAGACAACCAAAGATGCTTTGAACACATGCATTCTTGAAGTTAACTGAAATATAGGAACTAACCTTTGAAGGCTGCTAAGGGAAGGCTAACTAGGAAGGAGCAGGCGAGGATGGCATTCTCCTCGACCTTGTGAATCACTCTGTAAAGAAAAGGAGCGGCTGCTTCTGAATGAAGGAAATGTTTCCTGCTGTGCCAAGATTCCAGTGTCGGCAAAAAGAATGTAGGTTGTCACTGACTACAAAAATCATCAAGAAATTTTCTATCTAGGGAATGTGGGGAATTTTTTCCATTACTTGAACCAGTCTTACTATGCCTGCTAGATTGTTTTCTCACTAGTTTTTATATGTCATTGTCTGGAAAGGGAATTCTAAATCTGGAGTGTTCCCCTTGGCCTTCGAGCCTATGCAATGAATCTGCCAATGGCATGTATCTATAAAGACCAGAGACAACAGGATCATTTTCTAAGTCTTCCTTTTGAGTTTCAGGCATGCAGCCAGCTGCTCTGCTTCACTGACAGGCAAGAATCACCACACAGAGGCAACACTTTTAAAAAGACTTATTTTATGTTTACAACAGTCTGCCTGTTTGTATGTGTGCAGTGTGTACAGGTGCTCACACTGGCCAGAAGACGGTGTCAGATCCCCTTGAACTGGAGTTACAGACGTGTGAGCTAGCTGATCAGATGTGGATGCTATGAGCTGGGGAAACAGTGAGAGCATTCCCACAGAGAACCTCTCCAGCCTGACAATGTGTATTTAATTACTATGAGTAATGTTCTAAAATTAAAAATTAGTAATGTAAGATTTTTAGTGGCTGATATTGTCTTATAAAAATTATTTTCTTACCCTTCTTCTAAGATCAACTATCTTCAAATAAGTGAAATAAAATTACGTCCATATACATTCTTAATGTATTTTTTTCTATTGACATGCTTTAAAACTAAATGATCCGTTTTCACTAGGCCATAACTCATGTCCTTTGAATCTCTCTCACAGACTGTCTCTGAAACTACACACTGACTGCACACACTCATGGTCCCTGCCTTCTTGCCAAAAATCCTGACTGCAGGTAAAAAGCTTCATCCTCTATCTCCGAGGGCTTCCCTGTATTAGATCACTGCTAATGGCACTTATTTGCTAATATCTGTCATTGTCACAGCACCATGAGGCCCTCTGACATTTCCCTCAGTGGCTTTTTACTGTCCACATGAATGTGTACCACAGGATACATGCCATTTCCAGGAAAAAAAATAATTGAATACAAAATATAACCTAATCTAAAGCTATTCACCCAAGGAAACGTAAGTCCCCGTCTATGAGGTCATGCCTTCTGTCTGTGTGCTTTTTCATCTCAGTTCAAGGGGAACAGATTCTACAGTCATAATGTCTCCAAGGTCAAATTTTCTCTCATCTTTAAGGAGTGTATGTGACCACTGTTATTTAATCTGTGAATGCAACACTTCTATACACTCAGATACTACTTTAAATTTTGAATAAAAAAATCAAAATAAGTCATTTAGCAGAATATGTTTAAAAACAGACAGAGCAGATTAAGTGACTATTTTTAATAACATGATTACAGATTAAACACAAAACTTTTTTTAGTAACCGTATTAAACTTAATATCCTACACCCAAAATACCTCCATGAACTGTAATGAGGAGACACAATTTTCACTTATAATGTGGAAATTCGAATATCCACACTGCCCATGGGAAATGGTTTTCAAGCTCTAACCTGTGCATGAGCTTTCAGAATATTGCCTAGCAAGATCATGGTTGTGGCGTTGAGACTTCTGTCTCTAGCAGCACTGTTCATACCTCCAGAATTCAGGTAGCGTTTCCCAATGTGCACAACAGGGTACTTGTCTGCCAGCCGCTTATCCGGCCACAGCAGCCCATCAGCTGCAAAGACGATTTTATGATTTGTCTTTTGGAACTTTTTAAGAACTTCTTCAGGCCCACCAGCAAATATGACATCAAAACTGTTTTTAAAAGAAACAAACAAGTCTGAAAATGCATGTTTTAGAATTTAAGCACAAAAACTAAGAAAAAAAATCCCTAAAAAAAAAAATAAGAATTTAGAATCCATACAGGATTAAAGAGAACATATCAGGCAATCTCTTCCTAACTCGCATCACATGAACAACATTTGACAAATGAAATAAAAATGAGATTTTTTTTCATTATAACATATAGTAACTTATCTCCAAAATAAAAACTGTCAGTTAGTGGGCAAATGTTACAGTCAATTTAAGTTAATGACACCAGCATAAATATTTAATAAATTTTCCATCTTAACAGTCAAATATTTCAGTGACGTTCATAGCCAGGAAGTGTCAGTGACCAATTCATCATTGCCCCTGATAAACTGGTTTTAACTAATAAGTCTCACACTGCTATCAGTATACACTTAATACTTGATACACTCTATAATATGGAATCTTAATTACATTCTTAATCTTAACCAGATCCATAAATTCAAAACAAGGTAAAATTAACAATATAATTTAAGGTCTCTGGTTTATGGATCCACCCCTGCCCCGTCCCAGATTTTATTTTTCAGAACTAACTCACAGGATCATAACATGAGAGAAAATTAATTGTAATAACCTGTAGGAATGTAACTTCTCTGCAGAAAGTCCTAGCTTATTACAACTTTAAATCTACTAGTATTTGTTTTATACCGGTGCAGTTGAAAGCCAATGTCCGTTGGACAGTACGCTAATGCTTATGGTAGGTGACAAACATGAAGGTCAAGCTCTAGAGTTCTGCAAAGGGTTTCCTGGTGGCTAACACTGCAGACAGACTGTGAGTCACATGTCCTGGAAGCACATGCCTGCTCCATCTGTGCTCTCTAGCTGTGTCTATGAGGGACTGGATATGCACACGTAAGAGTTGGTAATGTACTGTTAAATAACTTAGCAAAAATACCATAAGTTTATGTTTTCCATTAGGCTCTTGGCAAAGTTAATACCTGCCCCTCTTCTACATTCGAATCTTATGATAACGGCATTGTGCATGTGTAAGTTGAGCACATGGCCATCCTGCTTAGAAAGTGCCATGAAGGAAGGAAGACATGTTACATGAGTAATTCTGTCCAGCACAGTGTGAAGAAGCAGACACATAGCCACCAAGCACATCCTTTAAAAAGGAACTTGCTCGCATCTCTCTGCTCCTTCCTTTGCATAGGGAACAAGTGCTTATATCTTAAAAAAAAAAAAAAAAAAAAAAAAAAAAACAGAATTAAGTGGCTAAAAACTGAATTAAAAATTACATAACTATATTTTGTAACTCTGCTAAACAAATTTGGTATTCACTAATTTATTTTGAGATAAGAATCTCTACTAGGATGGCCAAGTCGGTCATCAACGGGAGGAGAGGCCCTTGGCCCTGTGAAGGTTCTGTGCCCCAGTGTAGGGGAATGCCAGGGCCAGTAAGCGAGAGAGGGTGGGGTAGCGAGCAGGTGGAGAGGGAGGAACAGGGCTTTTTTCTTGTTGTTTTTTTTTTTTTTTTTGAGGGGAAACTGGGAAAGGAGAAATCATATGACATGTAAATAAAGAAAATATCTAATAATAGAAAAAAAAAAGAATTTCTCTACTTAGTCCAGGCTGCCATTAAACTTGAAATTCTCCTAGCTCAACCTATGAATGCTGGAATTACTCATACAATCCACTACTCAACACACACACACACACACACACACCTAGTTTTTTTTTGAAGTAATATCTAAAGCTACTGTCTAAACAATTTAATTTCTTTTTGCTTGAAGCTGCTCTAGAAAAATTAATCAGTTATTTATATTTCTATTATGAAATATTGCAATTCAAAATTAAAGTTCTGTTTATGAATATCCAGAAAGGCAAACTGTCAAAGAAAGACTGCAGATACACAGGTATTAGAATGTTTTTTTTTCTTTCTAGAATCAATAAGTAAGATGCTCTTGGGGCCACTAAGAGCATAATCCCAAAGTCTACCACAGTGTATAATGCACTAGCTGCAGTCTGATACCAGCTTTGCGCTGGCCATCTGATTACACACACCAGTTATTTAACCTAGCTTAATTTCTCATTTATAAAACAGAGGGAAAGTGACTGCAAATAGCAATTGACTGCATACATAAGCAAACACAATGGCTGCTGGTTATTAACTGGAGGAGGGGCTGCTTAGAAAGCAGAGCATGGAAAAAGGGAGTGTACATATGTGTGTATGTGTGCATGTGTGTGTGTGTGCATGTGTGTGTGTGCATGTGTATGAGCGCGCACATGTGTGTATTTTAAATAAACTTTAAAGACATATGTCTATTTTAAAGCAAGCTTTATATCCAGTAAATGTATTCTGAAATCTCAAAATTAACTGATGTGTTTTTAAAATTAAACAAGCAAGCTAATCTGATTTATAAAACAAAATAAATATACTTTTCTGTATAAATGACCTTGTCAATCCTGTTTTCACCATAGTTGTTTTATTCCAAAGTACTAGTTGTTAATTTTGTTTGTATGTGCCCATGATGCAAATGCTTGTGTGTGTGTGTGTGTGTGTGTGTGAGAGAGAGAGAGAGAGAGAGAGAGAGAGAGAGAGAGAGAGAGAGAGAGAGAGAGAAAGAGAGAGAAAGAGAGAGAAAGAGAGAGAGAGAAATTTAGCTTGGTGGGTGAAAGAACCCATGAATTATAGTGGATGGATGGATGGATGGATGGATGGATGGAAGGAAGGAAGGATGGATGGACAGACGGACAGGCTAGCAGGCAGGCAGACAGATATAGTCTATAGAAAATTTTTAAGTAGCACCACATACTCAAAGGTTACAAATGAGGGCAGAAGCTCCCTCTCTCTCTCTCTCTCTCTCTGTGTGTGTGTGTGTGTGTGTGTGTGTGTGTGTGTGTGTAACTCCATGTACAGCCTTGTCCTCAGATGAAGGACACCTGGATTTAATGCCGAGGTTGGCTAAAAAAGTTGCAGATGCCATTTGGAAAGTGAATGTTTTTCCTCTTTGGAACTCTAGTGAAGGACGAAGATAAAACTGTATTTTAGGCTATTAATAAAGTCAATAGCTTATAAAAGAAGATATGATGTCTAATTTTCTAATTTAGCATTTCATAGACATTACTTTTAAAATGCATTCTCTTAAGGTAGATGAGAAGGAAATTATTTTCACATAATTCAAATACAAATATTACCTAGACTAAAAAACGCAAACTATTTCCTCTTCTGGGAAAGGGTCTCACATAACCCAGGCCAGCCAGGTATGAAGGCCAGGCTGGCCCCGGCACCTCTGTCTTCATCTACAGGCAGGCGCCATCGCATTCAGCTAAAAAAGGTAAAGCTGGTGAAATTTTTTCCCATTTCCTTCTAGCAGGTCTCAGTTCTGTTTGAGTTCCTTGGGTGGGGAAGGTCTTTCTGCCTATTTAAAACTTCTCAAACGGAAGAGAGTTTTTCTACTTAAAATTATTTGAGCCACAAAAATGTACAATAAAAATATTTTTTTCAAAAGACGAATGCACAGAGGTCATAAAAATAATTCTCACAGGAACTCAGTCCATTTAAATACGAGGAATAAAATAAAACTTTTCCACATTTAAGCATGGTAAATATTCCCAAGTCCTGCAAAACCCATAAGAGTGAGCCCAGACATGTCACAGTTCTAGCTCCAGCAGGTCATTGAGACTTTTATGAGTGTTTGTCCTTCTGTGTTATGTTTGTGGTAACTTCTACCACAGCGACCCAGACTGGATGAAAATTCGTCATTCATCCTGGACTCACTGGTTTCCATGACAACTTCCATGGAAATCGTTTCGCAGTGTCTTACTGATTCCACCTTACTTCTACTACTCAGGTCCTCCGAGAAGACAATGACACCCCTCACCCCCAATCCCCCGAATTGATTTACATCCCTACAGGCCATATGCACCTTCCCAGCGATCTGCCACTCCCTGCCACACATGTACTCCTGGCTTGGAGAGTCTGAGTCTCTCCTGAAGGTACCACATCCCAGAGTCAACCAGTAGAGTCTAGCTGGGGCCTAAAATAAGTCACAAAATATCTGGCCTACAGAAGACAGTTTGGACTCTAGGGCCACATAGTTTCTGTCAAACAACTTCACTCTGCCAGGCTGGCACAAAAGCAGCCACATATGTCTTCATAAGCAAATGCATATTTCTCAGTTACAGAACAGTGCTGGGTCATACAAGACCATTTGTGGATACCTGCCCTGTAGAATAAAATCTAAATAGATCAGCTCACACTGATAACTTTGATTCACTATCCTATTCAGAAGCTATATGAATTCTTTCGTGTGGGGTCAAGTGTGTCTTCATAATGAGCATCTATCTCCTTACCATGGATTTCCTAACTGGACCCAAGTCATTGATTTGCGTTCAAGGCTTATTTCCAGTGTTGACTCCTCTAGAGACCGGCACAGCAGGAAAATAGCATTTCCTTCCACTTATCTCTCGTTATCCTTCAATTCTCTGTACCCACCCAGATATCCATTCTATTTTATTCACCTAATCAAAAAGCCCCTCTTGTTCCAGGCTGCATCTTCTCCCTTATAAGCTGGACTCACATCTTTAGCATCTATCTAGACCCTTAGTTGAGTATTTGAAGACATTTAGTAATTGTCTGTTAAACAAATGAGTGAATCAACCAATAAATGAATTAAACCCAAGAGGTAAAAGCTACTGGGTTGCCAAGGAAAAGAGCCACAGAAGTCTCCCCGAACCTTGTTACTCTTCCCTAACCCAAAACTTTACTGCTCATTACATGCATAGAGTTAAACACAAATTATAATCATCAGAACCATAAGGTACAGGTTAAAATAAAGTCTAATGGAGCTGAAACAACCCATACCTGAAAATTATGTATCAAATAAATTTTGGTATTTCCAAAGATAAAACCATGATGCAACAGTATGGATCCTTTAATACCTGCAACATGCACTGATGACACAAACATACAAATATACATGAACACACACACACACACACACACACACACACACACACCATTTCAACTAATTGAAAATGCACACTCCAGTGAATTTTCAGAATAAAGTATAAACCATAATGAAAACAATCAAATAAATATTAACAATTTGAGATACAGGAAAGGAGAGTTGGTGAGGCTAAAGTTGGTTCTATCTTAAAAAATCAAACATTATTTGATGAATGTGCCCATAAATGAAGCTATCCATGCAGGGTATGAAATTGTTACTGATGCTCAACAATCAGAATCAGTGAGGTTCTCTCTGTCTGGAAGGTCAGTGCCTCCAGATGGTTTGCAGAGGGGCCCAAGTGCAGCAGCCACAGTGCACAGAGGACAGCCTGAAGGAGAATGCGGCAAATCTCAAAGCTGCATGCTCCTCAGCCCAGCTAACTGCCAGACCAGGGTCTCTGTTTGTTTCTTGGTTAGTGCCTTAAACTTTAAAATGATACAGTGAATTAGATGAGGGTCTCCATCTCCTTTTAAAATGATGGGGCTTATTTCTGAACATAAATGTGCAAAGTTGGCAAATAATAATCGATAAAAATGAGAATTTATTCACTCAATAAAAAAAAAAAAAAAAACGTAACCACCTGTCTCGAAGAAACAACAAACAAAAAACGTAACCTTCCTGATCCCTTATGTCAGTTACAACATGTATAAAACAAATATAAAAGAGAAAAACTATTCAGAAGTAGAATTTCTGCCCCAGTCAGCTGTCAGTACCCATAACTAGTATCTTATTTTGAATACAGAGATACTAATACTTGTTCACTAAAGAAGAACAAACCTCAAGTAGACAATTTGGCTTGGGAATACATATGCAAGGATGCAAGCATGTCTCTCAGTGTGTGCATACGTGTGTGTGTGTGTGTGTGTGTGTGTGTGTGTGTGTGTATGAGAGAGCGAGAAAGAGAGAGAGAGAGAGGAAGAGAGAAATACCAGTCACTGCTATTATATATATATGTGAAGCACTGTCCATCACTAACGATGAGTTCCTTTGTGTCTGCACAAGTAAGCTGTCACTACTGCCAGAGAGGATGCTTTACCAAATCAAGTTGCTTTTCTTTTTTCTTTTCTTTTTTGTTTTTTGGATTTTTTGTTTCGTTTTGGGTTTTTTGTTTGTTTGGTTTTTGTTTTGTTTTGTTTTTTGTTTCGAGACAGGGTTTCTCTGTGCAGCCCTGGCTATCCTGGAACTTACTCTGTAGACCAGGCTGGCCTCAAACTCTGAAGTCCGCCTTCCAAGTTCTGGGATTAAAGGCATGTGCCACCACTGCCCGGCCTAAACCTGCTTTTCTTGATAAAAGTACAGATTTGCTTTTAGAACGTTATTCTCAAAAACTCTGCCTGGTCCACTGACACATGGCTGACCCTGACAATACTTAAGAGCCATCAGACCTTTTTCAGACACTGCACTGTCTGCCAAGCTGAGTCTTAAATACAATCCAAACGAATCAGACCGACTTGTCTCAGGATATGGCTGTCTTATAATGCCCTCTCCTGACTGTCAGAAAAAAGCAGGCCCCTCACACTGCCAACTTCCCCGGAGAAATCCTGTAAGTAGGGGAGAACGAAGGCTGGGAAGGAAGCTCTGAGGTCCCCCAACTCAAAGGACCCTAGAGGACATTCCTAGGCTCTTCACAGATGCTTGTTCCTAGACTATCTGCCTCACCATCAAAATCCAAATTTGCTTGTGCCGGGTTCAAACTCAGGGATGTAAATATTAGCAATGCATACTTAGCATTTAATCTAGATACTATATGATGTGTATTATATATGGTATGGATATATCAGATGATGTAAAAAACTTCACAGTGCATAAGCTATACCATACCTGACATATCATAATTCATCAAGCAAGAGAAGGTACATACAAGAAAATAAAGCTTGTGTTTGGAGGATCTCAGAAAACTGGAACCATGAAAGTGCTAAGTGTTGGCGGGGACTGAGGCATCGCTGTTTCTGTTTTTTACGGCAGAGTTCAGGACATCCTCACATAGACTTCTGCCTAAGAATGATCATCTTTAGTTTCATCTGCATATAATGTGCTTTTGCATTTGGAAATTGAAAAGAAAAGGATTTAAAATAACTTTACTACCTCAATAACAAAAATTCAACAAGATTTAAAAATGAAAGATCAGTAACAACATTATAAAAATGAAAAAAGATACAAGACAGTATATGGTGCAACGTGGTGTTTTTAAAATACGTAAGCTTTGATAAGACGTTAAATATTTCAAGAGAATAAGGCAGTATGCAAGCAAAATGGCCTCTGTGGGCTAGGGCGATGGCTCTATGATCGAATACATGCTTTGGATATGTATCCCTTTGGATTTCAGCCAAGCGCAAAAGTAAATAAACGCAAAGAAATTTATGCACCAAAAGACTCTTTGTTCTAGACAGCGCAGGGTCTCGGATGTCTGCCTTACATTTGCAACTTTATAAAGCATTTTTGATGTTTGAACAGAGCTCATTTTGTTGTCTCCCTCAACTGCATACTCAAGCATGATCTCTGTGCTTTTAACCCAAGATTAAAATGAATTTCACAAAAACGTTAGACTAGTCCATGTTTTCTCATTAGTTCTTATAACTCATCATCTTAATATTACAAGACGGGTGCAGACTGTGATTTTCCACGCATAGTAAGTTTACTTTACATAGAAGAAAAAATCCTGCTAATGAAAAAATTTAGTATAATAAAAACCATGCTTTTAAGTTGGGGCTCAGAAGCAGCAGCTGCTCACTGGAAAAACTTCAGTTATATGTGAGAAAAATACACTTTATACAATGAGTCACTGTCAGAAAATATTTCAACATTTAAACTTCAATTATTAAATTCAGTCTTCAAGGGTGATATACTACAGATTGGAAAACCCACAGGCCATTTTTCTTACCACTCCGTAAACAGGATGACCAGATCGTCCTGACTGGCGTAGTCCTCCATGGCTTCCTTCATTAATCTCACCTTCTGGCCCCCTCCGATACTGTTCATTCCACCACCACCTCTCCACTCTTGCCCTTGACCAAGAACCTAGAAATGAAATCAAGAACTCATCCTGAGGAAAATGCCAATGGTAATAGCAGCATAAACATGCCAACAGAAGTGGCGTCCCAGTCCTTATAAGCCACTACTTATTTATAATTAAAGTAAATATTAGGATGGGACAGAGATCAATGCATGGGAAGGTCATAATTCCACAATACGATCCACCACTAAGACACGATTCCACATATTTCAAAAGTTGATTCTAACATATAGAAGTAGACTCAGAAAGTATTTCTCATCTTATTCTTGTTTTTCAGATTTAAATGAAAATGATGAAACTCTTGTAGTTCACCTGTCTAATGTGATATGACATCTACAAGGAGACTCCTATGCTCAGAGGCTCCTAGAATGGCCTGTCAACTAAGGACACATCAAGTATTAAGGATCCTTATTTCTTTGGCAAATCTTATATTTGTATCAGCCTCAAAAGTTTAATAAGAATTACCCAAGGCAAGTGGTGATGTACAGCTAGGCGGGGCTAACCAGGCCCTGACTTTACAGCATCAGCCTCAGCCTCAGCCACTTCACCCTGAACTGTAAGTGGGAACAGAAACCCTGCCTTTGAGGGAGAGAAAGAGATGTAACCAACAGGTGGCCCCCATCTCCTGACATACAAGAAGATCTGGAGAACGAACGAAAGGGGAATGGAATTTAAATGAAACGCAATGAAGACAAGTTCAGTGAACCCAACCTCATTAGTTCTACTGCTTACAGGGATGTCTGAGGTAAAGACATCCAAATGTACTGAAGTTAATGAGGAACTGGATTCAGTCTGCTGAATGACGAGTGCTCCAGCTGAGGTTCCTCCCACGGTCCTCTGGAGTCTCCAATACTGAGCCCACTGAGCCATCAACCTCTGAGGCCCATCCCAGCTGAGCACAGGGAGGAGCCAGGCTTCGGGGCACACCAGTCCCATGGACAAATGGTGAAAGCAAGACTCCTAGGTCCACTCTGTGACTCACTTATCTGACATGCGTGGGAGAATTTTCCTGTCTAGCTCCTTCGAGTAATGAAGATCTCCCTGGTATAAAGTACATGCTTTAGAAACTTCTGGACTACAAAAACAGGAGGATGAAGGAGGGGCCCAAGTCTCTAGTATTCAAACGGGACTGGACTCTCGGATATGAGAGGTTAGAGCGACCTACCCTAGGACAAGTTTCCCTCAAAAATAAAGTTTGCTCATAAACGTTTATCTCACTTTGGTCATGCAACTGATCAACAGCATACCACACACAATTTTCCTAACACTTGCACATCAGAGACTTGCTATTCTCTCTTCACATGGAGCCCTAAAGATTGGCCCACTGAGTTCCAGGCATAGTTTACCTTATGTGTTTGTATTTATACACCGTTTCCCATCAAAGCATGCTAACGATATTTCTCATTTACTTTCTCACTTATCCTCTTTAAACACGTAGATGTTATCACTAGATCTCTTTCCAGCAAAGTTCAGTCACATTAATACTCTGCATGAAAATCCAGAGTATTAACCTTGTCATCTAGAGGCTACATAATGGATGGCACTGTCCTCAATATTACATGCTAAAACAGTCCAGTTTTCCCAAGGTAGAAGCAACGTTTTCCTTCTTTTTTATTTTCTTTTTCCTTTCTTTTTTTCAGTCCCTCATATACTTCCTCATGCTCCTCTTTCTAAAAAAGATACAGCTGGCATAATCTTTGTATCAAAAAATAAATGACCTCGATCAACGAAGAGATCTCACAGAAGCCAGTTTAACACTCTCTCAGGGGCTCCAAGTCACCTCTGATCACATCCATGAACTGTGCCCCATAGACAAAATATCTAAAACATTTGGCAGTGTTCCAGCCAATGAACCCAAACAAAACAAAACAGGAAAAGCAACTATCAATAGTGCACCCCCAAAGAGCCCTCCCCATAATGTTCTCAACTGACACCACGGCAGGCAACCCATTTAGTCAGTGAAAATATTTACTGTCAAAACCTTGATTACAATATATGTGTACATGACCCTTCAAAGGGAGTCAGGAAAGTTATATATATATATATATATATATATATATATATATATATATATATATTTCTGTTGCTTATAGAACATGTTTAAATAAACCACTAGATAATATATTTTAAGCACATATTTCAACAAGTCCAAAGATTAAAAGACATATCATACCTTCACAGTATAATTGAAATACTTGGCTGAATTCATAAATCTGTGGAATCCATCATTTTCTTTTGTTGCTACAGTTATGACTAATAATTTATCTGAAAAGATAAAGAAAGGTTTAGCAAAACATTAAATGCTGTTTCTCTATAACATTATGGTGTTTAAACAATTCATTATCCCATGGGAATGCTTTTGATTAGTTAAAAAAAAAAGAGCTACTGAAAAATAGGCATGTAAAATGGGCTGTATTACATGGCAATGATTAACCCATGCAGTAAGAAATTATTTCACTGGAAAAAGAAAGTTTAAGGAAAGCTAAAGGAAAACAGGTCCTGAATAAAGTATTTCAAATATAGGAGATAAGCTTTCACAAAATGCCTAATTTATCTCTATGGGTTACGACTTTTGTAGAAATCACTCCATCAGCCAGCTGCACTGTTACCTACAAACTGTCCCAGATTTGAGGCATATAATCATGTTATTTCCTCAGTAAGCTCTATTCATTCTGCATCGACACTCACAAAGGAGGGCCTAATTTCAAGACTAATTCTTAGTCTCTAAAATAAGCTGAACAAATTGAAAACAGACTATTTAAAAAGTCGTATTTTACTCCTACACATGAGGTCTTATACTCAAAGTCTTAAAAGATGTCATATTTATATCCTTTATTTATTCTTAGTTTTGTAAACAGTAATTGGATCAAAAGTCAGAGATGCTAATAACATTACCAGTAAATATGTAGCTTTTAGTTGCCTTTTACAAGGCTCTAGAATTTAATATAGGCTCTCTTCTTAACTGAGGCAGGTGGACTGAGGATCTGTTTACAAATACCCATAAACGCTGCCATAGACAGATGGGACAATATTTAGCAGGCAAAAGCATGCTGGAAAATTCATAAAGGTTGCATCATCCGCCACAAGCACTGAAGAGTGGGGCACTCCTGTTCCCAGAATTAGGAGAAGTCATGGAATAAGACAACTGAGCTAACATCCCAACATTGTAAGCACCAAGCTATCCCACTTAATTCTCCATGGCCTAGTGATACAAGAGACTGAGAAGTTCCTGCATGGCCCCTAAATCATAAATAAAATAAACAATTAATCATAGGATTAATGGGTCTTAGAAATCAGTTAAGAAATTAAGTGAATTCTTCAAATCAAATTCTGAAAATATTTTAATATAGAAAGTAAGTATAATTAATGTAGGTAAGCTAAACATTCATTATTCAAACCAAAAGGAAATACATTTCCATGAAGATAATGCATTTTTAGAATTCTGTTACAGATGAAGTATCACCTTACAAAATTTTTGTTTGAGTAAAATGTTCCCAATAAAATAAAGCCATCAGTTAATTAATGTGACAAAGACTTGAGTATGGTTGTTTGAATAAGAATGGCCAGCACAGAATCACATATTTGAATGCTTAGTCATTAGGGCATCGAACTGTTTAGGAAGGATTAGGAGTTGTATCCTTGCTGGAGGAGATGGCACCGGGGTGGGCTTTGAAGTTTCAAAAGCCCACTCCAGGCCCAATGTCTGTCTCTGTCCCTCTCTGCGGCCATCTGTCTCTCCCCACCTCCCTCCAGCCCCCTTTACCTACTGCCTGACGATCAGGTTGTAAAGCTCTCAACAACTGTTCCAGCACTATGCCTTTCTGCTTACTCCATGATGTTTATATGTGAAGCTATCAGCACACCCCTAATTAAATGCTGTCTTCTGTTAGGAGTCACCTTGCTCATGTCTCCTCATAGCAATAGAACAGTGACTAAGACACTGCGTAAATGTACCTTAAGGATACTTTAAATTGTTATGTTTAGAGAAGAAAAATTTCCATGACTGGAGAAATGAGCCAGGCTGACCATCTGAGCTGGATTTCCAGAACATAGCAGATGCTGGGAGCATCAGCAGCACAAGGGTCTGTAATCCCAGCATGCCCCACAGCAGAGACATAAAGGCAAAGGCAGGAGAAGCTGCAGAAAAACCCTCCCAGCCAGCAGACTAGATGCAGCAGTGATAGCATCTAGACTTTCTTTTAAAGATTTATTTTGTTAGGAGCATACTGCTCGGAACAATCTCAAGAAAGTATAATTATAAATTCACTAGAACAATTTAAATTCATGATCAAATTCTCTCCAACCAGACTGCACCTAAAGAGTCGAGATGCCCTCAAGCATTAACTACACCATGAGGTTATTCATGGTATGTAGCATTCCATGGATCACTAAATTTTTAAAATTCATTTTAAACTGATGCAAAATAATGTAAAATTGTGCATGTAATAGAATACAAGAATTTTTTTCATGCACATATATATTGTACACGTATCAAAATTTTGCCTGAGTGGATCCATCGACAAATGATCACATGCATATATGTACATAAAATATTCATTCTCAACAAAATACACAGCACTACCTGGCATTCACAGATGAAGAGAGAGCAAGATTTAAATAGGATAAGTGATTTAGCTAATATTACCAAACAAGTTATTTGCAGAACAAGGAGGAGATCATCAGAGCTAATCTGTAAAGCCCATGTTTCCAGTATTTAAGGTAGCCTCATTTGGCAAAGGCTCATCAGGACAAAACAAAGTTTAGAATGCTATGTGTGAAAACAAACTTTAGAATGGTATGTGTGGTGTAGTGGAGGACTGCCTTGTCTGACCTCAGTGGGAAAGGATGAGCCTAATCCTGTAGAGACTTCATGCCCTGGGGGAGGGTCTCTCAGAAGCAAAGGGGAGGACAAGGAAAAGAATTCTGTGAGGGAGGACCTAGAGGGGGCCAACATTTCGGACGTAAATAAAATTAATAATAATAATGATGATGATGATGATGATGATGATGATAGCAATAATAATAATAATGATAATGATAATAATAATAGCAATAATAACAGCATGGTATATGTGCAGAAAAGGAATGGTAATCCAGAAGCTTCCCTCTTCAGAAAGGCCTGCGTAAAGGGCTGGTCCTTTGTAGAAAGTTGGATCCTAGACATTTTCTATTACATTTTCAAGAGGAACAACCCTGTCCTGAAGAATTGCTTGCTATGCCTAAGTTGTCCAATGTGGTTCATGTTGAACACCTGATTTTCTGCCAGGTTTTGGAATGGTGGTAAGGAGCTTGAGTATGTGAGCAGTCCTCAGTGAAAACGGGTACTACGTCACCGGTGACCTTCCCACGTTACCAACATCTCATGTACTGGCTGCTGGGAAACTGAATCCATTTAGTTTGACTTCACCAGGAAAGATTGAGGGACCTCTGCAAGGCTGCTCTTGCTTTGTAACACTCTGAGGATCCAGCCCAAGTTATTCCTGGATCTCTGTAACTTGGGCTGAATCCTCAGGCCTCCAGGTACATCCCTGACAGGTAGGTATAGGAGAGAATCTGATGCCTCAACAAGGCCTACTGGTTATTTATATGATATGACTGCTCATCACTTCAAGGCTCAGAATGCCAGCTAGCCGTACAGAGAAGACTGCAAAGAGATGCCAGAAGCAGAATTCATGCAGAGGACGGGCATGCTGCTGTCTTCCATTAACAGTCATTTCCTATTAATGTAAATTACCTCAGCAACAGAAGAGTAAACCCACATCTTATAAAGGGCTTGGGGGCTGCAGAGATGACTCGGTGGTTAAGAGCATACAATTCCAAGTGATATGATACCTTCTTCTGGCCCCAGGAGCACTTGCACAATGGCATATACTCATAAGAATACACACACAGGAATAAGACAATAAATCTTAAAAATGTGTTTTCCCAGATCGTATAGCACCATTTTGTTGCTAAGTACCGAGCTACACCGACAGTCTAACTGCACTGTAGCTGGCTAGAGGAGAACATTTTATTTTGTGAAATTGTTGGAAGGAACTCAAGGTAAAGTGCATCAAGAGCAATTCCCATCGTAACTTCAGTGAGAACAATGGGAGACAGGGGAACGTTTTCATCTGCACTTGCACACTAAACTGCATGAGGTAAGACAAACAGTAGATAGGGAGATGTGCTCATAGTTGGAAAATGGGTCGGCTGTTCACCCATTCCCTTTCCCACATCCTGCTTGTAGTTACAGAAGTAGAGAAACCCACGGACAAAGCAGGATAAACGGATCACGACTGCATCATGCATACTGTGGGATGGGGAGCGGCTTTCAGGAAGGCGCTACGATCGGTCGTCTGTCCTACGTGAAGACAGTATGTTCTAGGCATACTCTTCTGGAACCAGATTGAGGCACACTGACTATACCGTCAAGAAATGAGATCAACACCACTAAGGGTATTATGATGGCTCTTCCCAAATACTGCCAACCAAGACACACTTCTTTACACTCACTTCAAAAAACAACTGAACACGCACTAGAATTAAAACTTTAAAACGTGTATTAGAGTCTCTCTTTTTCCCTTCTATACTATTTTCCTGGTAATGCATTTATATAGACCCATTTCTTTTGCATGTTACTGTAGGGGGCCACATAGTGATTGGAAGACAAACTCTTACTATAGGTGCGTAATGACATTTTCAAAGTATGCAATTAGATTATTTATATTGCAAAAAAAAACAAAATTAGTATGTTTTATACTAGAAGTGATTATTAGGTAAAGATAAAACTCTATCCTACTATAAGATATAATTTTTAATATATTGTTGGTTACATACTTTATGTCAATGATAACAACGAATGATCACAAAAATTAAAATGAGACTAGTTGGCCATAATACAATGCCTAGTTTAGATAAGCTCATGCCCTCGTTGTAACAATAGTTTCATGCTTAAGATTAATAAGACTCAAGCCACATAACTTATCTAATCTGTACAAAATGCAGTCCATTCAGAACCACTTTATAAGAATGCCTCACTCACACCAACACTCCCTCACCACTCCACAGACCCACACTGTGCTAAGTAACTTCCCTTACTCAGTCTTAAATGTTAAAAGAAAGCTCAAGTGATAAGTGATAGGAAGAAAAATGAAATCCACTCTCCCACAGTCAGAGTAATCCCTTCCCAGAAACATGGAAATAAAGATTACACAAGCCTGGATGGCAGCCATAAACTATACACAGAGATCCAAGATGTTCCTTCTGGAGTTCAGAATGTGAAAAGAAAAGTTCAGACACCAAAGAATGAGCATGCTAAGGACTCGCAATACAAGCAAGTAAAACCTGAGTTAGAATTCTGAAATAAAACAACAAAACAAATAAGGAAAAGCATTCACTATGACCATCTCCTACATGGTATTGAATAATAAATATAAATTCTGCATTAAAAGATACAAAAACAAAAACCTCACAAGGCTGAACACAGGTTTAAAGACAGCCAATACATGCCAAGCAAGCAAAGAAAACTGTCATCCTAACCAGGCATGTGACGTGTGCCAGCTCCTTCCCAGGTGTGAAGCTACAGGACAATAGTGAGCTATGTCGGGAAGTGTTGACTGTGTAAGGTTTGAGGAGGGTGGCAAGCGATCCGGAAGCCACGCCACGTAAGTCATGCCATGCAATAATAGTTGACGGACTGAGATGTTTTTCTACTCTGATAAAAAGGAAAAAAAAGATAAGAAAGGGACCAACCACCGTTTGCACTAACTCATTTCATTTAAGAGGGAAAAAAAAACTAGGTTTTTCTGAATAACTTTAGAGTTGGTTGGGAGGGAAGGAGTAATTAATTGAGGATGATGTGTCAATAAGAACAGTAAGATGTATCCAAAATAAACGAGCTACATGAGAAAATTAATGTGCCTTCCATCCCTCAGATCCAACAAATACAGTGCAATTTTCCAGAATTCATAACAGCATATTTGATACCTCCACATATCACAAAATGTGAACACTAGATATAATTCGAATGTCAAAGACGCAAAAAGCTGACAACCATCCACCCGAAAGAAAGAAAGAGTATATGTTAATGAACTCCAGGGCTTCAGAGACATGAACTGTCACAAAAATAGAAAGATGTGCCAGTGAGAAGAACTTCCTCGGAGCAGAGTGGAGTAACACATCTGCCGGCCAAGTGCTTTATCAGAGACTGGGAACTGCCTTCCTGAAATCTGCAAGCAGATTATGTAGTTTGTAGAAACACATTTGATCTGCTGCTGTCTATTCTGTATTTTACACAGGCTGTAAAAATATCCCCTATGCTCATACACAGGGGGCACCATTTAGGGACCAGGATGAAAAAAAAAAAAACATAGATGAAGATACCATACATTCCCACCAGCTCACACACTTGTAAGAGCTGCCTGCAGCAGGGGCTACTTGCAGCTGTGCTGGGATTAAGTGTCCATGCTCTAAAAGAGTAGTCCAGAAACATGTGCTGTTGAAACTTAGTGAAAACAAGGTCCTAAACTTCACTAATCATCTTCACTTACAAGGGAATAGCTGTTTCCTTTAGCCTGCATTTCTAAGAGAACACCACAGAGTTATTTCTAAGGGGATGGACTGCCAAGCTTGCAATGTTATTTCTTAGTTCTTGTTAGAGTGCCTGGCTTGCGTCACAGCATAATGTAAGAAATAGAAACAGGTGATCCTGCCCACCCTGCTTACCTCTTGTGTACAGTAAAGTACATTAAATTAAGCAGCAGCAGCAGCAGCAGCAACTCAGCCTCATTCTGCCTTTAAGGTTTTACAGCATCTACTCCAGGAAGTCAGAATCTTTTGCACACCTACCTGCTGCTTCAGCTCACATGATTCAGAGGAAGTTGCCATGTAAGAGATTGCTAAAAGTATGGACTAGCATATCACATGATAATTTGAGGCTGTACAGGTAACTCCCAAATGATTCACAACGCCACCTTTCCAGACTGGGCCTCTGTGGAAGGACTACAGTCATCACAAAAGCCACCTACACGCCCTACTACCAACTGTCACGCTCACATCATGCTGAAAAAGTTAACGGTTTGGGGGTGGGGGGCGGTTCAGAAAGTATAATAGTCTAATTTCACTGTCCCAAGTCAAATATTTTAAAAATACATATGTAGGGCTAGAGGAATGGGTCAGTGATTAAGAGCACTGGCTGCTCTTCCAGGACTCAGGTTTGATTCCCAACACTCACACAGTGGGGCTCATGGCCTGTTGTAACTCCAGTCCCAGCAGATCTGAAACCCTCTTCTAGCCCATGCGGGTGTCAGGATCACGACTGGTGCATAGACACACATTCAGGCAAAACACTTAAGCACATAATTTTTCTAAAAAATGTTTTATATAGGTAGATATAGATGATTGATAGTTCCTTCTTTATAATTTAACTTTTGGATTAAATAATAAAATTAAAATACATTTTCAGACATCCGAGTGGCTCCCATTCAAGACATTAAAGAAACTGGTTCTGTGGCTTGCTTCTAAAGAAATCTCAAAGCCACATGAGTGGGTATTTCATACGTTATTACACATAAGTACATTTTACATGCTAATCCATATTTTCCTTTTATAGGTTTTGTATATGTTTGAGCTGCTTCCAAATGGAGCAACAGTATAATTTGGTTTACATAAACTATAACTTATTTAACCATTACGCTGTGGGCTTAGTTAAACTATTTTAAAACACAGCTATCCTTACGAATATTTAAGAAGATACAGTTGACTGTGATTTGCATATATTTCTGCAGGTACACTGTATCTATACAATCAATTCCAAGTTCAAGTCTGTTATAAACTGAATCTGCACACAGCAGCTGCTTTCTACCTGTTGGTCTGGATTTGGGGGACTTTAAGAGGTTAGGTCAGCCTGGGAAGAGCCAAACTCAAAAATTGACCTTTTGAGCATTATGGCTGGGCCCTGCTTCTGGGGCATTCTGTTTCCTGGTTAGCCTCCTACTGTCTATAGCCATGGTGTCCGGCTCTCCACCGCAGATGGAGTAGCTCCTGCTGTTACTTCTTCTCTGCCAAGATGGACTGAAGTCCTCTAACAGCACAGCTAGCATAATGCAGTTATCTCTTAAGTTGCATGTATCAGGAAGGCTGTTACAGCAAAGAAATTTAGTGAGTTCAGAAGCGAGAGATCTAGGGTTCTCAGAGTGTGAGAAACCTGATCGTGTAGTTCACAGCCTTTAGGAACGGCTGTGTGGAAGACTTTCCAGCAGACATGGAGAAACCCTGGAGTGCCACAAGCAAGGGATGCTGGCAGAAACATGGGCCATAAAAAAATGTTTGTGAGGTTTCAGGCAGCAACAAAGACTACTGAACATTAGGCTGGAGGCCACTCAGGTTAGATTCTGACTACGTTCTCCCTGTCTCCTGGAAACAGGAATGAAGCTGAACTCTAAAGCAATTAACTTATTTATTTGACAGGGTAAATTTCATGACCGCCTAGCATTCAGTCTGTGGCATTGCTGTTACTGGCTGCTTTGGGTCAGGTTTATAGTGAGTGTGCAAAGCCAAAGGAACAAAAATATATGCATCTTGGAAAGGAAAGGATGCCACACCCCTCCTGATTCCATGAGGAGGGACTGGTATGGTTTAGGAAATGCCTGTCTCAACTTACAGCCAGCAAGAGAGGCAACAGCAGAGTTCAAGACGTACAGTTTATCTTAGTTATAAAGTGGGAGAGAAATTAAAGAGTTTAGCACCATACAGTAAATACACACATAGAGCAAATGACTGCTCAGAAACAGTAAGTAATCAACGTACTTTATTTCAAATCATTATTCAGGTACCAAAGAGATACGAGAATGCGTGGCCTGTCTCCAAATAAAACACCTGGAGTAATTTGATGTACACCTCCCAGAAGACACTTTGTGGACCTTACTGATATGTGTAGCTTGTCCCTCACACTCAACCCCTACACTCAAGACCGATTAACCTTATCCTGAAAAACACAGCACCCTAGCTCTCAAGTGTCTCAGCTCTACAATTCTAAGGTTTTTTCACGAAGTTGGTCCTTTTACTGCCTCCCACCAAGTCACCATTCCCTTTGTCCTATTCCAGTCATGAAGCTGGAACCTAAGGCTCTCACCAATCCCAAGAAGCCATGTGTGCCACATTTAGCCTTAGTATGGCTTACCAGTCTCAAATCTCCCCACTGTGAAGCCCTCAGGAAGCGAGACAGCTAACCATCTATTATCTAAAATGTGCTCAAAAGACCAAAGTCTAAACCACAGACGTAAACACTGACCTATTTTCATCTCATTGACTGTTCTTTGTCCTACAGGACATCTCCCAGTTAAAGATCTATTCAGAGAAATAACCATATTCATTCTTGGAACACTGGCGCTCTGGGGCCCCATTTCTACTTTTGATTTTCTATTCCTAGGGACTACTGAATGTGGACAATTCAGTGCTGGTAATAATAATTTACCAACTGGTTTCCTTATCTCAGGTATCAGCAGTCTGTTCCATTCATATGCTGTCCTTGTCAGATGGTTTGCAGACGTGAACATGTGTCAGAACTACTCAAGGTCTCATTTAAACACAGATGCTGGGTGACAATGCTCCTCACTTACTGTGTATAAGGAACTGCTGAGGAATGAATTTCTGCGCACCGGGAGATACTGATAAAGTTGAAATGGGATCACATTATAAACTAGTAATCTCAGTATGTCAGCAAATATCCACAGTGAGATGCAACAACATATAGGAGGAAGAACAAGAGTAATCTGATTACTCCACAGAAGAAATAAACTATGGGTGGTTCTTAAAGAAAGGGTAAGATTTAAATAATAAGAAATAGAGGCAATAGATCCCCATCTTCTGAACTCAAAAGTGAGAAGAAATGGTTAACTGCATTCACTGAGAGGAAAGGCATCTGGAAGTCAAGATGAAAAAGACCATGCACAGCTCTGAGAAGTACCAGGCCCAGACAGGGGAAGATGCTGTCCTGCACGGTTTGCAAGTGAGGAATAAGCATTCTATAGATGCCAGAAAGTCATCAGCCTCTTCAATGTGTGTTGTGGTCTACCATGTGCCACATTGTGTTCTAAAGGCTCAGTATTCCAGAGGGAATAAAAGAGAAAAAGAAAATCAATCTTTGCTTCCAGGGGGCAAATACTGCTGATAACTTTCTGCTCTGAGTTGCATGGACAAGAAAGACGGAGTCCTGGCCACTGCAGTGCTGCAATTCTGAGTCACACACATAGCACACTGAGAGGAAAGTCTAATGTGGAGGCAGTGAGCCATGCAGATAATATGCTGGAAGTTTTCTAGTAAGAAGCAGCGGTAAATACAAAGTATGTCACAGTGTCTGGTTTGGGAAAGGACAAGACAAGTATAGACATGGACAGAAGATACCAAGGAAGAGAAGATGTGGCGCATGCAAACCTCGGAACTGCTTGTGAACTACAGAAGGTCTCACAAATCACTGCAGATTTTAATCTTTACATCTATGCTATCAGAAGTTTGAGGGCAACGGGGAATAAAATACAAGGCCAAGATTAGTATCTGCTAATAGCAACAACAGCGTTTGCCTATGATTCATTAAATCCAATTACTAAATGGTCTATTTTATATCAAATATGCTGCCCTAAATAAAATATATTTGAAGTGCCAGGATCCGAGATTTGAGCTGAGACAAAATGCTTAGTGCGACACAGTATGGCTTTCTCGATCACTACGACTAATGCTTATCAGGACCGCCAGGCTTCACTGGAAGAATCAAGGATAAATTCAGGCACTGCTGGCTAGGAGGGAGGTTACAACACTCTAGGCTAAAGATCATGATTGGAACCAAGGAGGAGCAATGAGGAATGTGAAAAGCAACTGATTTGGATGTGTTTTGAATAATTCAACAAGTTAAATAATATTAAATTGAGTTTGTGAGGAAGGGAGGGAAGAAGGAATTCAAACTTATTTAAGATGACTTGCCCAGGAAATGGCAAGAAAATGTTTAAATTAAAAGTACTTAAAATCCTAAGAAACCTAGAATGTGACGGTAACCTGTTAACTTTTCCTGTGTTGATACCTGCTTGTTCCCAGGAGAATCTCAGACACAAACTAGCAAGAAACCACAACATGGTACTGTGGGGTTTACTACACTATGTGACAATGGTGACTGAGCTCACCTCCACACCAATCACCTTTCTACACTTCCCATTAGTTTGAATTTTACCAGACTGAACAGTCAGTATGTAAAGACTTTCCCTTATTTTTAAACTAGAGTAAAATAAACAAGCCACTGGCACATTATGTAAATTCACTATTTAAATCATTACTAAGACGATTCTTACATGGATTAGAATATATCCATTGAAGCTCACTGGTGAGGAATATCCTGTAGGAGAGAATGCTGAGGGGAAAGGCTGGGTGAAGGGCTCATCTAGCTAGTCCCTCCTTTCCCTTGTCCCTCTATTCTTTCCCTGTCTTCTGTGTAGAAATATTCACTTACTTTCTTGCTATGATACATTAGAAATTAAGAGCAGGCCACGTAGTTGTTCAAATACTAAGATGAATCCACAAGAACACAGCCAGGCATTAATTAGTCATAAAGATGACACACATTTAAAGCAGATGTTCATGCAATAGCTCTATGAATGCAATCTAACAACTGTGTAAATCCACAAGGGGATCTTCCCCTGCCTTCACCCTGAGCACTGGCCAGTCCGTGCAGTACCAAGGCCATCAACAGTTAAGGCAGAACATTTTTGGAGTAGAAAATGAAGACATCAGTCACTCTTGTTGGAGAGCATAGCCAATATCTCATGTTAGAAGCCAGCTTCTAACAGGAAATTATGAAAATTATGAGCGCTGCAAACATCTTGTACAGTACAGGATCACCCTGCCCACTGCTGTAAAGCTGTTACTCATCCATGCCTAACCTCTACAGCCAAGAAGCACTATTAGCCCCTGGTATTTCCTCAGAATCAGTGACCTCTCCCAGTGGGCCTTGCATGCCCTTAATTCCAAGATTTCTCAAAGATGAAACACAATAATTTCATTTAGTGCTAAATAAAACAATTAGTACCAGTTAAACTATGGAGTGTGTGAGTGTATGTATATTTCAAGTAAAAACGTTTCTCAGATTCTTAAATTACTCTGCATTTTCTCTAGCAACACATTCTCACTACTGAACAGAATTGACTGTGTATCATACCATAGTTAGAAAAGGCATATGAAAAATATAACCCATGTGACTCCTAATAAACCAGATGAGAAGAGCCCCAGATGAACTATTTTTCACATGCTTTCAAATTTAATTTCATTTTTCTTGCTTTGCTTTTGTTTTCCTGATTTGGGGAAATGAACTCAGGATTTTGCAAGTGTGCTACCACTGAGCTACATTCCTGGCTCTGAATCTTTAACTTCTTAGTTCCCATTTTAACATCTGAAGGTTCAGGGTACCTGATGGCACCAGCCAGCATGCCTCTTCACTGGCTATCACTATATGATTTTTAAAATGTATTTTATACTGAGATGTAAAAAACAAAATTTAAAAAAGCTCATTTGCTCATTCTTTATGTAGTCCTTAATCACAAGTAATATATATATAAATGCTGGATTTTAAGCTATGACCAGACAATACAGTAAGGTGTTAAAATATTTGTAGCCCATGTCTTCAGCTACACTAATTACCAACATGTAAGAGACTTATCTTAAAATTTGCTCAAACTGCATACACCTCCTCTGACGGCATCTGGAAGAAAGGTTATATTCTTACTGAAAGGAAAGCCAGACTGACCCACGCACTTCCGGACTGCAGCAGTGGGAAGCATCTCAAATTTCCATGGTATCTCATGAAAGGAAACCATGTTTTGATAACTAGTAGAATGGCATGAAAAAAAAATTCCAGACTCCTTCTAGAGAAACACACACAAATGCCCTATCTAGAGATTCCCTTGCTGACGGAACATAAGTAATTACTGAAGACATGTGGACGCTGCACCCACACACCTCAGCAACTTCATGCTCCTTTGGGATATGACTTTGAAACCATCATGCAGTTAGAACACTTAAAGAATGTTTTAAACACAGATGCTTAGAATAGACCCCAGAGGAACTAATCTAGAATCTAATATAGGAACCAACAGAATCTCAAGACTACTTTTATTTCTTTTTCCTTTATGGCCAGACGAAAACCTCATCTATATAGCAAGAGAGTATCAGAGTAGCAGGACACTTAGAAATTTTAAGGAAAAGGCTTTTTCATTCTTGAGGCAAGTCTGCCCCCTAAACCACAGACTTAAATTAACTCCAGGCTCCACTCTGCCCTAAGGTCCTACAAATTATATTACTTGTTTCATTTTAATTTTCAACACTTACCCTGTCCACTGTGAAACAGGTGCCAACTCATCCAGAGATACGACAAGAAGCCAACGAAATATTAAAATTAGAAGAGCATAAACTAGTGACTGACAAACTCTCAGTGTAAAGAAATACCCTCCACAGATTTACTTTGAAAGACAGGTTCCACATAACTCGGAGAATGGCTAAGACAACACACAGTATGTTCTGACGCAAAACAAAAGTTCCACGCTAACTGTGATAAATGAGCAAAGAACACATTTTAAAACTATAGTGAGATGAGGGATTTTGAAAGAAGAAAGTTGTGTTAAACTAGAAGGTTAAGGAATAGTTCTGAGAAGTTTATCCTAACGGTGAAACCTAAAGGAAAGAAAAAGCTGACCAGGTGAAGAAATGCATTTGCAGGGAGACGGTCTGAAGCCGGCAAGAAATCAAGTCCCAGAGCCAGACTTCTTTTGTCATTCCTGTTCTTAGAGTTGGAGGACTGCTAACAACTTTTCTTACTGTATCACTAGTCAAATGCTGATGGAAGAAAAATAACTGTGTCTCTGTCTGTCTGCCTGTCTGTCTGTCTGTCTGTCTGTGCATGTACGCGTGTGTGTGGAGGCCAAAAGTCATCAGTTTAAGGTCTTCCTCTGTTGTGCTCCTCTTCATTTTTTAAGACAGGGTCTCTTGAAGAACCTGGAACTGGCTGTTTCAGCAAGTCTGGGTGGCCGGCCAGCAAGCCCATGGGATCCACCTGTCTCTGTTTGCCAGAGGTGGAGTTACAGATGTGCAACACATCTGGCTTTTATGTGGATGCTGAAATATCTGAATTCAGATTTTCACATTTGATTAGCAAGCTATCTCCAAGCTCACATTTTGTTTTTAATTTTTAATTATTTTAATTTAATTATTTCTATTTAATTACAGATATGTGTGTTGCCTGTATGTATGTAAGTGCACCACCGGTGACATGCTTGCCTGGTGCTCAAAGAAGTCTAATCTTCTCAGAATAGAAGTTACAGATGGTTGTGATCTGCTGTGGAGGTGCTGGAAATCAAACCAGGGTCCTCTATAAGAGAAATTAATGTTCTCCTAACTGCTGAGCTCTCTCTCCAGTCTCTCAGAAAACTTTTTAATTAAAAATGATCAAGGAAAACTTTAACCCTTTGAAAGTGCCTTTAAATATACTGTAACAGAACTATTACTGTTATTATTTAATCCACAACATTTAAAAATTCTTTAAAAGACTTGTTTTTATTTCTAATTGGGGATGAGGTGTGTGTATGTGAGTGCATGTGCCCATAGAGTTAGGCCATTAGCTGTCCCTAGCGTTGGAGATACAGGCAGTTGTAGGTGGTTTCTTTTGAGAACTGAACTCATGACTTCTGCAGGAGCAATATATACTCATAACTGATGAGCCATCTCTCTAGTCATGAACTGACTCTTTTCACTGATTGCTGTCATCAAGAAAAATACTTTCTGAATGATTAGAAGTAACACAATGGCCACTATCAACCTTCAACTTGGGGAGATCCAGGACTACCTCAGGAATTAAGTTAACGGAGGTAGAAATTGACTAGGTAAACTGTAGATAGCACATTCCCTGGACTGAGATCCTGGACTACACAAATAAGGAGGAACTGAGCTGAGCTCAAGAATTGATCATTCTTTGCTTCCTGGCTGTGAACACCAGATCCCTCACACTGTAGTCACTGTGATATCCCCAACATAGCAACTGTAACCAGAAGAACCACTTCCCCTTAAGAGACTGTTAACAGTGTTTTATCACAGCCACAAAGTGTGAAGAAAAAACAGTTTTTCCTTTTTTCACTACATAGAAAATTATGTAATGTAATCAATTCCTTTTCTGTTAGCAAGCCTGCCTAGTGCCAAATTCACTGTGCAGCACATTAATCCATTTCCACTGATGCCTCTCAATACTAGTTTTCTCTTCTTCTCTCTACGTTCTCAGTCTCTCTTCCAGTTATTTATCCCTTCTCCCATTACTGAAAGTTAAGCCCTAGCACACCACTAAATATCAACATCATATCTAAACATCCCTTTTAAATTGCATAAGCTGCTGGAGAGACGGTTCAGTCGTTAAGAACACTGTCTGCTCTTTGGGCGGTCCTGATGGTTTCTTCTAGAGTGTCTAAAGACAGTATGCTCACATATATAAAGTAAAAACAAATCCTTAAAAAAAAAAAAAAAGACAGTTTGACTAAATTGCATAAGCTGCATAC
>JADRCD010210468.1:1029-13075 GCA_019843815.1 Montemys delectorum
CAGGGGTGTCCTGGGGCAATGGGGGTATGAGCCTGGCTGGCTAGGTAGGTCAAAGGTCCAGTGATGAATGCTTCCGGAGAGAAAACTCTTCCACAAAGTGTTACAGTTCAATAAAGAGCATTTTCAGAGGGTTCTTGGTGAAATAACTTGTGCCCTTTATTCTGTGTGGATAGGGACTTGATAAACGTTGAGGAGTAAGGAGTGATCCAGGGGTAGATGCTTCCCATTAGATGCTAGTGTTGCTCTATTAGCACGGGGAAGGACTTCAGGTGTTTTCCCTACAGGACTGATCGTCATGGTCCTCTTGGTTGTATGTTACAGAGTACGTAGAGTTAGGCAGGGAGCTGGCCTCACTCCTACCATTCTCAATTCTGAATTTCACAAGGTTTTGGCTCACTCAGCCTTACCAGTTCTTCTGTCTGGTGGCATAGTCCGCTTGCCCTACACATTTCATGCCCAAGTGTGGCTATCTTTACCTTTACATAGAACCCAGATTCTAGTGTGACTCCCTTGTGATTCCCAAGTGTAGACTTGACACGAGGGATTTTGCGTAGAGAATATAGGACATGGAAAGAGGGAGAGGAGGCTGTTATGTTATAATGAGGGTTCTACATAGGGACTATATAGATCCTCCTTAGATGGAGATACTGTGTCTCAAAACTGAAGACAGAAATAGAAATGTGAGGTAGACTTGTGTGTGTATAGAAGTATGAGCAAGACAATTGTAAGAATGGAATCAGTACTAGCTGTGAAGAAAGGATGAACAGCTCTGTGTCATGTGAACCAAAAGCTTTAAAAGCTCTCTCTACCCCAGGGCCAGAATGGTGGACCCTGACCATCTTCCATTCATGCAGCTTCTAGTAGTCATTATTATAGGGGCAGCACAGAAGAAGAAGCAGACAAGAAATTTCCTATTAACATGGAGTTCAGAGAAGAGGATGGAGGGAGGAGAGCTAGTGTGGCCCTTTGACACTGACGATGAACTGAGCCTTGGTTCTCTATCACTAGGGCTGTTGCACATCCATCAGCATGTTGCAATATACTGGACAGGGGAGTATGGGCCCTGGATCTGCCTGTGTGAGGAGGACCAGTGGCATTAACATGTTGGTAAAAGGAAAGACTTTGGGGCTTCTGTGTCAGGTGGTGTGGGGGAGAAAAGGGGTATCCCACCGAGGGGATGTTGATGCCTGCATACGTGCCAAGAGCTTGTTCTGGAATCATACCCAACCTGGTGTACATACCCCTACAGTCATGCTGATAAATTCCATCTTCCAATGCTGCCCATTTCTTCATTTCCCTGCCTACCAAACTTTATAGGGTCTGTAGTAGAAGATATTTCAGGAAAACCAATTTTATCCTTTATGATTTCACTTACTTAAAAAAAAAATCTTAATGGTAGTAAAAATAATGACTTTTGTGACAGAAAGTCTGTTATACATATGGTATGACTATATTCTTAAATTAACATTTAAATGTAAGTCTATAAAAGGTTCTGGGGAAGAAACAGTACTACTTACAGGGGCATAAGGCCCATGTATTTAGGGCCTCAGTTCCTTATGTGAGTTTTGACTTTAGTGTTTAAAATTTGAAGTGATTTTCTAGAAAGCACAGCGAACTCTTAAGAAGAGTCCTCCCATAACTATTTGATTTGATGGACTAGGAGTTTGGTTGAGGTTATGGATTTAGGAATATGAGTAGATATAACATGCTATGAAGCTATCCTGTCTAGTTTTTTTTTGTTTTTGTTTTTGTTTTTGTTTTTGTTTTTTTTGTCAACTTGACATAAGCAAGAGTCATCTGGGAACAGGAATCTCAGTTCAGAAAATGACTTCAGACTCCTTGTAGGCAAGTCTGTGGGACATTTTATTGATTAATGACTGATGTGGAGGGCCCCAGACCAATGAGAGGACTGCCACCGTGGGCAGGAAGTGTACCCTGGGGGATACACAAAATTAGGCTGAACAAGTCAGGAGGGGCAACCCTGTAAGCAGCACTCCATCCTGATCTCTGGGTCAGTTCCTCTCCCAGATTGCTTCTTTATGTTCCTGCCCTGGCTTCCCTACTTCCCTTCATTGCTCTACAACTGCAAGAAATAAACCCTTTCTCCACCAAGCTATTTTTGCTTATGGTGTTTTACCAGAACAACAGAAACCTAAATAAAACAGAAGACAAGCACATGGGAGTGAGTTGATGGTCTAGTAAAGGCATTTCCAATTTTTCAAGTAAATTTTCCTCAAGGATTTAGAGATTAGGAATGTTTTCATCATTTATATTTGTACCTTTATTTTTCCTTCAGATCCCTTTAGGATACTTTATTTCTATTCTCCATCTGCTGGTTCCTCTGCATCGTGAAGTTGGTCCATCACAAACTCTAGAAAGATCTAAGTCAGAGCCATCGTTAGGTAGTAGAATTGCCAGAAAGCAAGTCCTTCCCTGAGACTGAGTTATAAAAAGCTGGATCTATTCTTGAGAGACATAATTTCAGCCAGTTCATGTAGCATTTCTCTTTGGTGTTACATCTTCTGTTCTTTGTTCAGTGATAAAAACACACTGCACATCCCAGCATTTGGCAGCACCAAGAATTGTCAGCTGCTACAGTTGGCAAGAATGGCAGAATGAAGACTTTCCATAAGACTATTGGGAAGAAATTCTTATTTCCTGCCTGGAGGGCTAGCAGTATGCCAGGCACTATGCTAGGCATTTCAGATCATGTCAGGTTAGTTTTTACAGCTGCCTTTTGTGATGACTAATATCATATCTAATACAAATGAGAGCATGGAGAGTTGAATAATATTCCTGCAATTATGTCTCTGGAATGAAGTAGAATGTTCCGTAAGATGACTGGTCCCACATCATCATTCACCCCTCTTTCCTTGGTACTGACCTTCTAAATTTGATAAATGATGAACTGCATCATCAGTAGACTGAAAAGAAAGAAATGGAGAGGGGATAGAAGATGGTTCCTCTTCCTTGGTCTTTAATAAGTCTAAAAGACCTACTGTAAACTACCTGGTAGACAGTGGAAGACAGATCACTCCAAGGGCCGAGGAACTGTTAGAATTTGAAGCATTTATAGATTTAATAGAGAAGAAACATTACCTTTTTAAGGGTGGGTAGAACTCGGGGGCTTCTCAGATGCCCTGAAACTCAGTGATTTTTTTTCTGAGGAAGAAAAAACAGTCCCTTTGCTTTATTGGAGATAATATAATTGAATTCAAAATTCTTTAGTACACTTTTGGCATTGTTAATTAAAAGGTGCATGCCCAACAATGGTTTTTACTAACTACCCCAAATGGCAGATAAATTGCATCTTCTACCTTTAATTCCCTTCGGTAGAATACATTATTAAGGTCTGAGAAATTGTGAGCAGTTCAGTAGCATAAATTAGGCTGAAGGAACAGATAAATGGGCACCTCCCCTTTCTTCTCCCATTGGCCCTATGATGGAGATGAGCTAGCTTCCACAATGCTACCTCTTGCTGTGCTTGCTGGGCAGTCCCTAGGATGCCAAATAAGAAGGCTAGGGTGACCTTCGGCCAAGGACATCAGTCCATGTTCCGAGTTTTGTAAGAGCCTTAAACAAATTCAGTTAAAAGGCAGGCAGCAGCATTCATAAGAAGCCAGCATGGGTCAATCCTTTATTCTGAGGGTCATGGTCAAAATGAAGCTGCACTTGCACATAGCCTGGAGAGGAAACAGCCTTGTTCTGTCTTCATAGCTTGTTTGTGGATTAGGAGCAAAGTATGGTTCTTTGGTATGGTGAGAACAAAGTTATGGCATCCTTGGGTTGGCGGGTCCCTCATGACTCTGTGGACAGGGCTCAGGTATATCAAGCCTCACTACGTGAACTTTTGCTCTGAAATGTAGGGGATTCATGTGTCTAAGGAGGCACTTGAGGAAGGGATGGCCCGCTAGGATCATGATGTTTCATTGTGTCACTCACAGGAAGCGAGTGGATTTAAATGATGCCTCCTTCTCTGTTGAGAGACACATCAGACTGTCTTCTTCCATCACCATAGGTTTGAATATGGAAAGATATATGTACTTTTCTTATTCTTGGCATTTTTGACAACCTAGATAGCACACATGACAAACGTGGCACAATGGAGAAAATGTGGCACATACTTAGGAGTTTTGTTTGAGTTGGGTCCTCACTGCTAGAGTTGGTGGGTCTGTCAATCCTCACTTTGGGATGATATCAGGTGGCTAACAGCTCATGTGAGATGACTCCTAAGTCTGAAGATCTCTGAACTATGTTTACACTAATCTGTACAAAGTCACAGTTTTAATATGGGGCAAAGCTAGGACTCTAACAAGACAGTCTGTCTCCAGTGTCTGTGCCTTTAGCCTCTGTATAACTGACTGCATGATCTTGAACAAGTTCTTCACCTTTGAACCTTATGACCATCATAAAACCCCAGATTTCCAAACTGCCCACTAGCCTTCACCCTCAGTAGTTCTGGGGATACTGTGACATAGTATTCTGTATCTATACTGAGCACAAGAAAAAGTGGGAGGGACATTCTGAACTCCCCTGCCCCATCCCAATAATGAATAGATCTCTAGGGCCAGTCAGTAATTTTGTAGGTGGTCCAGATATGGCCCAGAGGTACAGGGGGTGCTTACACTTCTTGCCAGCTGCACATCAAGCATGGGGTAGGATGTTAAGTAACTACAAGCCACACAACTACTCTGTGACCTTGGACAAATAATTTGATTCCTACTTATAGAATGGCAATTGAGAGTAACAAAATACTCCTCTGGGTTTGTTTGTGAGAAATGAGTCCATGTGTGGGCAAAGTGAAAGGCTCCTTGGACACAGCAGAACCAGCCTGACCCCTGGAGCAGAGCAAGAACATTGGGATGAGATGGGCCCTCTTGAATCTGACTGTACCCATTGCTAGTCCATAAGTCAGTGTGAGCCCTTTGGCCTCTGTAATTTCTGTTTCCTTATTTTAAAACTAAGGATATGACACCCATTTCAGAGAGTGGTTTCAATATTGGAAAAGAAATGGGACCAGAACACCATAGATAATATGTAAACACAGCAACATGCTCTGGGCATCCGAGGAGAGTGGCGGTGAGGCTCAGGACCCTGCATGGGTACTCGGTACTGTGGCAGGGATGTCCTGCTCATCAGAGGATCAGGAAGGAAGTAGTTTCTACACCTGAAGACAAGAGAGTTATAATAAGCCATAGATGGTCACAAATGTCAGGAGCTCCCACGGGTTAGAAGGTAGCCTCACTTGCTCTAGCTCACATTGGATGGTGTTTTATTCCCACCCATTTCAATGGTGCTTAGTCCCTCTAGAGGTTATTAGCACATTTTAAAATTAGTTCTTAGAGAATTTCATACAATGTATTTTTGTCATAGTCACTGCAAATTCCTCGAAGATTAATTTCTCCTTTCCTATCCACTCAACTTTGTGTTCTCATTAAAAGAAACGTTTAGTACAATTTGTACTTCCCATATACTCTAGGGTGTATGGGTATCCACTGGAGGGGTCAACCTAACCAAGGTCATAGCTTTAATATCTCTCTCTCTCTCTCTCTCTCTCTCTCTCTCTCTCTGACCCCCAATCAGGAATCAGGTCTATGAAGGATTGTGTTGGAATTTTGACATGGATTGCATTGACTCTGTAGATTGCCTTTGGTAAGATGGCCATTTTCACTGTTAATCCTACCAATCCATGAACAAGGAATATCTTCCCATCTTCTGATATCTTCCTCAGTTTTTGACTTCAGAGACTTGAGGTTCTTGTCATATAGGTCTTTCACTTGTTTTGTTAGAATTACACCAATACATTTTATGTTATCTGTGGCTATTGTGAAGGGTACTATTTCCCTAACTTCTTTCTTATCCTGTTTATCACTTGTGTAGAAGGCTACTGATTTCTTTGAGTTAATTGTGTATCCAGCCACCTTGCTGAAGGTGTTTATCAGCTATAGGAGCTCTCTCATAGAATTTTTAGGGTCATTTCTGTATACTATCATGCCATTTGCAAATAGCAGTACTTTAATTTCTTCCTTCCTAATTTCTATCCCCCTTGATCTCCTTTAATTGTCTTATTGCTCTAGTAGGACTTCAAGTACTTTATGGAAGAGATATAGGGAGAGTGGACAGCCTTGTCTTGTCCCCAATTTTAGTGGAAATGCTTTATGTTTCTCTTGAGGGACGTTTTTCCTTAATTAAATCATTTGAAATGAGAAAACTCACCTTTAATCTGTATATTTTGAGATGGAAAGATCCACCTTTAACCTGGACCACAACTTCTGGTGTCAGACTATATAAACAACATGGAAGTCGAAGCCTTTGCTCTTTGCCTGCTTGTTCTTGCTGTCACTGGAAAGTTCACTTCTTCATTGGCATTAGAGCTTACTTCTTTGGGATTCAGTATATACTGAAGAACAGCTGAGGTGTCCAACCCTGTGGACTGAACAGCTACTGAGTTCTTGGACTTTCTGTTGGTAGACAGCCATTGTTGGACTAGCAAGACTACAGCCTATAAACCATTCTAAATAAATACCATATATACATACATATATTCATACATATATATCATATATATTCATGTATATATTCTATCAATTTTGTTCCTATAAAGAACCCTGACTAATACAGAGATGTTCTGTTACTTTTCTATTTTTAAGAGGATAAGGATTACAGTTTATTCCTTATGAATCTATTGAGCTTTATTATTTATAGACAGGGATAAGTTGAAATAATTAGCTTTATCAAGTTCTATGGAGAAAATATCTCATTTAATAGTTTGAAAGGTGCAACTTTCATTACCTTACTCATGAACATTTTTAATTACTGTTGAACAAATTTTCATTTCGTAAATGTGTACTGCTATATGTGACTATGTTAGATACATTTCTAGGCTCTGTTAGAAAGCTCAGTGTTAGGGCAATGAGGTAAAACTGACAATCCCCAATCAACTCTATTTGTTTTACCTATATATCTTTAGTGAATAGAAATTAATATTAAGTTTCTTGGTTATAGTCTGAGGCAACTTAATGAATACTCAAATTGAAGTTACATACAATGTGAAAAGGAAAAAAAAACCCATGGTTTTAGTAGATTGTGTGCTCAGCTATTCTATGGTGGGGCATCTCATAGGACTTCTCATATTCCAGTCATTAACATAGAACAAGGAATGATCCTACCTCCATTGAAAGAGACAGTAGGAATCTCACCAGCTATATGAATCTTGAAGGCAAAAACTGAATTACAATTTGAAGTCAGTGTCTTTGCCATAAGCATTCCATAAGGGCACCCTTTAACTTCTTCAGAGCAGGGCCTAGGCAAAGGGAACCTGCCCTGCCTCCTTTTCTGTCATAGCATCTCCTGCAGCTTGAATTCCAGCCTCCAAAATCAAGTAAAGTGAGGAGCTAGGGAGAAAGAGAGAGAGAGAGAGAGAGAGAGAGAGAGAGAGAGAGAGAGAGAGAGAGAGAGGCTGTTTGTGCTTTTTTTTTACTGTGATTAACCATTTTCCTCTGACCACCTCCTTCCAGAGTGAGGAAGAAATAGAGCCAAGAAGATCTAGATCCAAATGCATTTCTCACTTATAGAGATTATAAAGCCTGCCTCACAATGTAGAAGAAATGTGCATTACTTACAAAATTTTGAGCAGGGGGAATAGCTGGAACATAATAAAATTTAGAATTGTTATCTCATTTTAGGTGAGAAGTACATTCACATCCAAAATCTTCCTTGAGCCTTGGCAATTCATTCACAACAGCTCAGGCTCTCTCTTATCTGTACTAGCTATAAGAGACTATACTAGCCAGTATAGGATGTTCTAGAAGCCTCCCTTTAGCTGGCTTAATGGTGATTGGCATTCTGAGAATGTCATTTCCTGTGCAACTGTACATAATAAAGCTTTCCTAAAGTAAATGTTTTCCTTTTGGAATTTTAAAGGCTGTCTGGGTAGATTGTCCTTTCAGTAGTCTAACTAGCTAGGGAACTCTAACTGAATCTCTGCATCTTTAAGAAGTTTAACTGGTTCCAAGACTAGCAGATGACTTGGAGATCACTTTGCCAAGGGAATCACCAACTATCTTATCCTGACCAGTTGCTTGGAATGCCTTTTGATGCTCTCATAATTGCACAAGGTGCAGGGGCCAGTGGGAAGCAGATGACCCAGGTAGACTGCAAGATTGTCTCCATCCCATCCCATCCCATCCCATGCCATCCCATGCCATGCCATGCCATCCCATCCCATCCCATCCCATGCCATCCCATCCCATCCCATCCCATCCCATCCCATCCCATCTCATCTCATTCTATCCATTTCCAACATGGCAGGTGACAGGATTGCAGAAAGGCAACAGAACACCATAGATTATTATCTGCACTCTAAATCTTCCTAGTAGAGGGAACTTGTTTATATTAATTAACGTTGCCCTGCCTCCATCTCTCCATCTAGGGTAATGACAATGGTGGCCTCATCTTGTGGCTTTGTAGACTGGGTAAAAGACTGCTTGCAAATCCTAGAATGGACGTGATTTGTGTAAGTGCTCCATGATATTAGTAGTTACTGTCTTGTCGACCATCTCCTTAAAACACACCATTAGCTTATGGCCAAACATTTTAAAATGACCTTTAAGACCTGTAATTTATATACTCTACCTTCCACTAAAGTTCCACTGAGTTCCTACCCTGTAGTCTAGTTCCATTGTTGTCATGTTATTTCTAGAAACTACCACTCAGAAAAGTTCTTATCTTCCTTCTGTATTTCTTCCACTCATTCTCTCAGTTCTGGGGTGACATAAGTACCCCTCTAGCTAACCCTTCATAGAAAGTTCAACTTTGGACACCACCATGGGATCGTCAGGTAGCCTCGTCTCTCCACCCATGAGTTATCCACACTTGTAATCAGTCATCAGTTCTTTTCCAGTCATCCTTTACCTCTGAGAGGCAGGGTCATAGCCCTTGGTCCAGTCATCCTGCAGTCATTCCAAAGCTTCAACAATTCCATGTATTCTACTTACATTCTGTTTCATTCTTAGAACTGTTACCATCCCATTAACTAAAACAACTATAGCCCACCACCAAATTGGTGGAGTGATTTATACTGATTTTAATTAAGACTAGCTCTAAGACAGCTAAACCCAAGCTTAGAAGAAGGCCTTGTCAAGGGTTTGTCTTGAAGGATAAGATGGCATTGCTTTTCACTATTTTCTAGTTGCTATTTTGAATTTTGGGGAATGCTATCTTGCCCATGAAGATGTGGAAATAAAAGGCCCAAAATCCGGGCAAAATTCAATCTTTTGGAAACCTTTAGATTTTTGTTTAAATATTTCACTCTTTTCCCTAGTGGTGCAGAGTGAATTCAAGCTCAAATCGTAGATCACATCCTATGGAGTACTTGGCCATACCAATTGTTCAGATCACAGAACTCAGGATACTAGGTATATTTTTATAGGAGCTTGAGCAGTGGGTACAAGGTGAGACACCTGTCATCCACTGGAAAGGTGCCACCAATAGGTAGTGTGTTGTAGTTAACTTCTGACCACATCTTAGGTTATAGTTGCTTGGGATGGTCAGAGTTTCTCTGATCCTTACATGTATGCTAGCAGATGTAAAACATGATATTTGACTAAAACATATGTGATGGTGGTTATAAAGAAGGTGTAAAATAAAGGGTGAAGAAGAGAAAATCATATACAGTACCTGCAGCTCTGAGATCATCACTGCATTCTGAGCATAGATCTTCTGTATCCCCTCTTATGTTATACCCATGGCTGTATTCCTGTATGTACTGGAATTGTACAGTCTCTGTAGTCTTCTAGCATGTTTGCTGGAAATGTACAATATGAGGACTTTGTAACGTCTTTAACTGTTGTTCGAACCTTCTAAAAACTCAAAGGTTTCTCTTAATTCCTAGAAAATATTTTTGCTTAAAGAATGGAAATGTTTAAACATGTATGAACAGAAACAGAACTCTGTAAAACTCCTGGGTACCTATCACTCAAGCTCGACAGTTTTGACTGTTTGTCACTCTCAGGCCTGACTGAACTGTTTTGAAGCACCTTCTGGCATCGTATTGCTCCCATAAACATGTCAGCATGGATCTCCAAAAGACAAGGAAAACCCACTCCAGTTAAATACCTGCCCACCCATGATGCTCTCATCAGAGTTGGAAGATGTTAATGCCTCTCACTCATGGAAAAGATACTATGCAAGTTGTCCAAGATGGTTCATAAAAGTTTATACAGTTTTTTTTGAACCAGAGTCCAAGCAAAATCTGTAAATTATAACTAGTTCATAGGGATATTTTAATATAAAGTCTCTTCTGCTCAACATGTGTTTTTCTTTTGTAGCTTATCATTTATTGCCATGGTCTGCAGTTGCGTAGTGTGTGTGTAGTCTTACCTGAGCATGTGTTTATTGTGGTTTTGGAGATGGACTGTGGCTTCATTCTTGCTGGGTTCTGGCATGAATTTTGGTGGAGTAGGCTCATATACAATACTGCGTATTCCCATTAGGTGGTATAGAATGTCCAGTTCCCTTTATTTTTGTGATGTTGGTAGTCACTTAAAATTATTGTTCAATTCATTACTTTGTGAGAACAGTGATAGTCTAATCTTTTAATTTTTCTCATTTATTAGTTGAAAGACTTTTATTAAGATAAACTTCCTTTCATGATTTATATGCCTGCCAGTTTTCAAATATCTGTTTGTTTCTTTGTGAATTTATGAATTTAACAATTTAGGATGTATTTCTGTCCATTTTCATCAACAGCATTATCAATCTCCAAATCACCTGGTCTTTCATCATTAGACACAAGTGTAGGCTAGAACCTGTGTTCTCTCAGACATAATTCCATGATTCTTTTGACATCCTTGTTTTCTCCCGTGGTAAGATATTCCAGGCTCACTGGGATCATCTTATGACCCAGACCTGGAACTAGACATTTCTTTGTGGATTCTTCTTTCTTTCCTTTTATTAGAAAATGCATTTCTAGACACTAGAGGTGATGGTTTACCACTACTGTGGTTTTTCATTTTCTCTCTCTCTCTTTTGTTGTTTCTACACAGGTTAGAGCTAGGAAAATTGGATCAGCTTAAATTATACAAAACCTATGTGCTATTAAAGTGATATTTTATTGAAAATTTCATACCATTGAACTTATTTTTAAAGGATAACACACTAATATAGCCCAATGAATTTATCTTTACTTAATTTCAGTGATCCTGAGGGTGAGCTATACATCCCTAGACACCTGGTGCTGATCGTTCGTATTCATTGCCTTTCTCTTGTTTCAGTTAGTCTTGATTTGTAATCTCCTTCCTTCCTTCCTTCCTTCCTTCCTTCCTTCCTTCCTTCCTTCCTTCCTCCTTCCTTCCCTCCCTCCATTTTTCTTCTTTCCATCCCTCACTTTCTTTCTTTTCTCCCTCCCTTCCTTTCTTTTCTCCCTTCCTGTCTTCCACTCCCTTCCTCCCTTCCCTTCTTCCCTCCTTCCTTCCCTCCTTCCTCCCAGTTTAGATTACACACCTAGCCCATTATTCTCAGTTTTGTGTCTTAAATAATAATTCTTTGCATATGGCAGAGGCAATATCCATGACACAGATGTTGCTACTTCATCTATATTCTAACTTGTCTTTGCCATTTATTATAGAAACACATCACTAAAGTTTCTCTTAGTGCTCCTAGGGTATTCATATGTAAATGAGGAAATATTGAAACATAACTACACATCCACTAGGCTAAAATATAATCAGCTTGAGATTGGAGAAACAACCCAGTGGTAATACAATGCTCTCTCTCTTGCTCTCTCTCTGTCTCCCCCACCTCTCTCTCTCTTCTTCTCCTTCTTCCTCTCCGCCTTCTCTCTCTGTGTTATGTTTACAAGGTGTACTTCTAGTCAAAATTAGATTCCTCCTTTTCTCTGTATCATCCTTATGTTCTATTTCTGTGCCTGGGATGTAAAAGGGAAGGTCAGTGATGAATGGTCCACATGTTCACCCGCTAACATTTCCTCACAGCAGCCTAAACGTACTTCATTCTGATTCCATCAGAGGCCCAAGTATTTTGTTGA
>JADRCD010210468.1:13475-28545 GCA_019843815.1 Montemys delectorum
CACTGGTGACTTTTTCCACTGGTGAATAGAAAGTTCGAGTAGCTAAGCAATTTGAGGAGATTAAAGAAAATGGAACACTTCTTTGGAAATGTGCCTCACTTCTTACTTAGCTTGAACCCAGCAGCAAAAGAAAAAGAATGAAACCTTGGCATGCAGGCTGTTGATAATGCGGAGCAAGCGACAGCCCTCTTGGAGGTGAGAAGAGTATTTTTCACTATTACAAGGTAGAGTGTGTGCATCTGGCTGTTAGGCAGACCCAGCAGTGAATCAGTCATGTCTGGCATGATGGGAAGATGAGGAAAGAAAATGGAGCTTTGACATCATGCTTGTGTTGCAGACAGCAGTAATCGATGAAGGAAATAAGCACCCTCCGAATCAGGTGCCCAAATGGAGCAGAGAGGCATGGTAATAAAGATCTGAGATATCTCCCGCCAGAGTGTCTGTGAGTTCTCTGTACAGTGTGCCATCTCTTCCATTCTTCATACTAAATCAGGAGTGCAGTGGGTACCCACAGCTGCTCATTTTTATCATCTGGAGATACACAGTCTGTAATCTTGACTTTAATTAACTGGCTTGAAGCTAGTTTATTCTGACTCACCTCCTAAGGCTATATAAGACTCCATGAAGGTCGCTTGGCCATGTCCAGGCAGCTCAGAGCTGAGATACCTGACTCCACTGTAGTTCTGAGAGTTTGATTTCCATGGTTGGCCTTTAAGTTTTTTAGGAAGCGTAGGGATCAGCAGAAGGGCAGGATCTCTCCAGATCTAGCAAGTTGGAGCAATAGGAAAATTCAGTCTTGCTTTAGGAACAACTTTTTAGAAAACAGTCACTGGGAAAATGTTGTCTCTTCTTTGTACCCTATAGGAAGTGGTCTATGGTACAGAAGAGACAGGAGCTGGGTCTCAGCAGGGGCCTTATTATGGAGAGCCTGCCCCTGACTGTCTTTTCCAGTTTACCTGACTTCAGCACTTACGGACTCAACAGAAACCTTGCAATCCCTGTTGTCTTCTCCTTTTTTGCTTTTCACCTTTGTACTCATTTTTCTTTCTTTCTGCCTGAAATATCATGTCCCACTTTTTGGGTTTGGCCAGTTCCTGTGAATCTTTGATCCATATCTGCATTAAACTTAACAGTGCTATTGCTCCTCTCAATACTCAGGAAAAGACCTGCCCAAAGCCAGTGGATCTCTACTGTACCTGCTACCTCCCCTGCCATACCTTATGCTGAGTAGATGAGACACATCTTTGCCTGGATAGGAGTGGGGACAGAGTAGCTCTAGTGAGGAATGCCCCTTCTCCCATGTTCCTTCTACAACCCAGCTTTATGTTTGTATTTAACTTAGTACATAATTAATGTGCATCAACTCTTTTGAGTTAGAATCCATATGCCATGTAATTAATTATATTATTTAGAGTAGTTGTGGTTTCTAGAACAAAAGAGTTGTGTCAACATCAGCATAATTTAAAAACATGTTTGCTGATGAAACTCTATACACATAACCATCTAGTACCATTAAATTTATTTGATGCAGTATGCTTCTGAAAACCCAAAGGATCCCATCAACCACTAGCAACTTTTCTTTCCACAGTCTCTCATCCAAAACAACATTCATGCCCATGGATTTGTCTGTTTTGGATATTTCATATCAGTGAAGTCATATAATAAGTGGACTCTCATGGCTGTCCTTCTTTACTTAGCAGGATGTTGTCAAGACTTAGCATGGGTGAATGAGTTATTCCTTCCCATGGTTAATGAAGATTCCATAGTGCCTGTGGCTGATTTTTAAACATCTGAATATCATCTAAATTATCTTTTATGTTGGGAGGCTTACAAAGTAAAGTGAAAGGCTAGAGAATGTATTAAACATCCACATTGCTTTTTATCTAGATCACTAACACTTTGTCCTATTTCCTTGAAGTAACTTTTTTCCTTTTAAAATAATTTTTGAAAAGAACCAAAGCCTTTAGGATGTTTATGTCCCTTTTCATCATGAGTCTTATCTCTTTTGATGTGCCCTGAAAAGCACCAGCTTTCTAATTTTGTATATCTTTATAGATAGACATGGTCAGTAATGAACATTATCAGTTACTACTATTTTGTATATAGTTGGAGTTTTCTTTTTTCTTTTTTTTTCAAGACAGGGTTTCTCTGTATAGCTCTGGCTCTCCTGGAATTCACTTGGTAAACCAGACTGCCCTCAAACTCAGAAGTCTACCTGCCTCTGCCTCCCAAGTGCTGGGATTAAAGGTGTGTACCACCACTGCTTAGTTAGTTGAAGTTTTCTATAACTGTCACAAAGTATACACTGCTCTACAACTTTCTTATTCATTTATCTCTGAGCCTTAGCTTTATGTGTGGATAGATAAGCCTATTTCCCTTTTTCTAGCTGTTATATAACATTCAAAGCACTTTAAAATTTAAATAGCCAAAACAGTCTAGAGCAAAAGGAACAAAGCTGGAGTCCACAAGAGCTGGCTTTAAAACATACCATAGAGCCATGGTAACCAGAACTGTATGGTACTCACATAAACATTGACATATAGAACAATAGTATAGAATAGAAAAATAGACATTAATGTACATATGTAATCTAATTCATTTCACTAAACTCAGCAAGAATGTACTTTGGATAAATAAAGGTTAATCTCTCCAAAAAAAAAAATGCTGCTGGGTAGACCAGATATCCATATGTAAAAGACAACTCAAAGCAGATCATTGAGTGAAATGTAAAACCAGTATTACTAAATGACTAAAATTAAATATAAGAAAGTACTTCCGGATCTTGGTTTGGGCAAAGGTTTCTCTGCTTATGACAGTCAAAACATACAACAAAACAAACGTTAACAAATGGGAGGACAGTAAAGAACGATGCTTCTCAGCTTTGTAGTTAGCATTTTTTTTCTTCTGGGAAGGGACTTCCTCTTCTGAACTACCCCCTTCAACTTCCAAGTCTGTGTTTGTGAGCCAGTGAGCTTCCTTAAGACTGTTCATAGAAGCACAGATGAGGGTTTGCTTACAGGAGAATCCACACCCTACCAGTGGCTTTAGAAGTGAAGAAATATCTTTCCTCCTTCTAGCAACATTAACTACATAAAAAAAAAAAAAAAAAAAAAAAACTTCAGAATGGTTGATGTCCCAGGAGCCCTTTCATCTTCCCTGACATGGTGGTGTTGTTCCAAGCTCATGTAGATCTTCTGCAGGTAATCAGAGCTGCTGTGAGCTCAAGACTGTAACAGTGGTGGCATCCCAGAAGTCATAATTCCACATGCTCACGCTCTCATCCTCCAGCTCTCCCTTATTGCTGAGTGGGTAATGTCCATGTCTTATTTGTGACAGGACACTCAACAGTTGTTTATTCTTAACATTTCATTCAGGTATGAGTCTTTGTAGTCATTGTTGCCCATTGTAAAACAAAACTTGTCTAGCCAAAGATGAGAGCAGGTCTAAGCTATAGCCATAAACAGTCATTTAGAAGGTAATGCGAGGGATACATGTGTATGCTTAGAAAACCAAAATCCAAAACCAAACCAAACAAATCAGCCAACCAACTAACCAACCAACCAAGTAAACAAACAAACAAAAACCCTAGCCTACCCAGTAGGGCTTTTGACTTCTGGAACTATAGGGTTGCTGATTTATAGTACTGGATCTGAAGTTGCTCCTATAGAATGGTTGTCAGATCTAATCAGAAAATGGTTGGTAGCCCCTATAACAGACTTCCCACTATTGCATCAATGGGCTTGTCTGACGTGGTATTAGTGTGCATAGGGTCTATATCTGAGTAGTACTGTTAATGACAATTCTTCCTCAACAACCTACACAGAGCCTCTGGTGTTGTGAGGGGTAGCTAACAGGAGGAATTTTCCAGAACAATTTCAGCTTGATTTCTTTATGTGTATTTCTCTGTATCTTCTGCAACTAGATTTTACCATCTAGTTCACTATAGTGGACAAGCAACAACAGTGGCAATTTCTGATATTGTTTGAGGAATTTAGGGTGCTTCCCCAACTCACAGGGAGCAGCTCACCACTGGAACTAGAATTTTTATTTAATTACGTATGACTTCTGAAGGCAGCTTTGTCCACTCCCCTAGAGTAACTCTTTAAACTCATTTTGTTTTTGTCTCATTTTGATTAGCTTATCAAGACTCTCTTAAGGCCTTTTCCCTTGTGAGTTTTGATTGGCCCTGCCTTCCACTCCCTTCTCTCCCTACCACTCTCCCTGTTCAAACCTTTGCATGCTTAGTATTCCTCTTCCCACCTTTGTCTCAGACTAAGTCTACTACTTCTAAGACCTTTGAAAATTTCACTCTCACTGAAGGAAGGACAATCCAGCCTGATATAGCTGTCTCCTGAGAGGCTCTGACAGTACCTGACTAATACAGAAGTAGAGACTCACAGCCATTCATTGAACTGAGTACAGGGTCTCCAATGAAGGAGTTAGAGAAAGGACCAAAGGAGCTGAAGGGTTTGCAGCCCCTTAGAATGAACAACAATATGAACTAACTAGTACCCTTAGAGCTCCCAGTGACTCAACCACCAACCAAGGAGTATACATGGTAGGACTGATTGCTCTGGCAGTATGTGTATAGTAGAGGATTGCAAAGTTGATCATCAATGGGAGGAGAGGCCCTTGGCCCTATGAAGGTTCTGTGCCCCAGTATAGGGGAATGCCAGGGCCAGTAAGTGGGAGAGGGTGGAGTGGCAAGCAAGGGGAGGGGGAGGCAACAGGGGTTTGTTCTTGTTGTTTTTTGTTTTTGTTTGTGTTTTTGGTTTTGGTTTTGGTTTTGGTTTTTTTGGAGGGGAAACTGGGAAAGGAGAAATATATGACATGTAAATAAAGAAAATATCTAATAAAAAAAGAATTTCACTCTCTCATGGGATAGTTTTCTGGGGTTTATACCCCATATAAATGTAAAAACACAAGTGATCCTCTTTACCTCTTCTAGCTAGCTATGGTTTGAAATCTATTCTGTCAGGATACGTGTGTCCTAGTTTTGTAGGCTTATAACACCTCTCTACTTCCTTCCACTTTATAATCTACCTTTAATGGTGAAGTGTTTTTCTTGGAGGTAGCAAATAGTTTAATTTTTAACTCAATGTGCTAGTCTGTGCCTTTTCTTGGGGAAGTTGAGATCATGAATATGCAAAGTCATTGTTGAAAGATGTATATTGATTCCTACCATTTTGTTGTTTTTTTAGGTTTGACATTTTTATATCCCTCATTTGTTTATCTACTGCTATATTATCCTTTATTTTCCCTCTGTACCTTCTTAGATATGTTGTCTATTCTCTTCAGTCCAATGAATTCCTTCCAGTATGCTCTGTAGAGCTAGATTAGTGATCTCAAATTTCTTTAGCCTGATGTCATTATGGCTATTTTTCTTTCTCCATCAACTATGACCAATGATATTAATGGTATAGTAGTTGGAGGTTAACAGGGTATACCCAGGCATTGCTGGCAGTAGTAGTCTGGGATAGCAGACGTACTCTTCTTGAACTTTAAATGCAATAATTCCATGCCTTTTTGGCTTTCAGGTTTTTGTTGAATGATCAACTGTTACTTTGATGCAACTGCCTTAATATGTAATATTAATATGTAATAATCTGCTGTCCCTCTCTCCCAGCTTTCAACAAAATGTCTTTGTTCTGTGTATTTAGCACTTACATTATAATATGGGGATTTTTTTTTCTGGTCTTGACTATTTGATGGTCTATATGCCTCTTTTATTTGCATGTGCTTTTCTTTTTCTAGATTTGGGGAGTTTTCTGTGATGATTGCAGTGAGAATGGTTTCTCTTCTTTTAGCGTAAAGTTCTTCTCCTCTATGCCCACAAGCTTTACTCTTTTCAGAGTCCTGCGGATTGTGAATATTTGTTTTTAATGTATTGCTGTCCTTGGCTGAATGCACTGATTTTTTCAATCTTATCTTTAAACTCGGATCTTCCGTCTTCCCTGTGACCCATTTGATCAGTAAGGCTTTCCACTAAACTTTTATTTGAACATACTGAATTTTTCCATTCATGGCACATTTCAGTTTTGTTTTTCTTCAGTACTCTGATCTCTGTCTTCAGTTCCATACCTATATCACATGCTGGTGTCTTCATCTAATTCCATTATTTATTTCTGTCCCCCCCCGACATCCATTCAGGGGTTTGTTCACATCCTCTTTCACATATTTGAACATGTTTGTTTCCAGTTTTTTAAATTCTTTTTAAAATTTCATGTGAGTCACTCTCACGGGTACCATTACTCTGATATTGGTAGATTTTTGTAGGGAATATGTTGTCTTGGCTTTTTCTGCTACTTGTGATTTTGTATTGGGGCTTGTGTATCAGGATTGCTATTTCATTGGTTGGGTGGAAATAAGTCACCCTTCTTCTTTCAGTGTAAATGCTTATGATGTTCATGAAAGACTATTGTAGTCAAGATGGTGTGCCATTTTCCTCTATTAGACCAGTGTTCTGAGCACCTCATTTTGTCTCAGTCTTCCCTACAAGTAAAATACTGTCTGTCACAATAGTCACTATTCAGGGGGAGACCCACTATGAAATATGGGAAATATTAGAAAGTGAAGAAACATTTCCAGTACTGTGTGTCCCAACACATCAGTTATTGTAGGTATTAGTGGAAAGAAAAAGAGGAAGAAAAAGAAAGAATACACTAAAAATAGTTATTGCTATTATATAATAACACAAATATTAATATTTATAATCTGAAGGAGGAGAATGTCAATTAAAAGTGAAATTTTGGGAGAAATTGTAGAGGAGAAGATGAGGGCATTTTATATAAATGTAGACTAAAGAGAGAACAAAATGTCCCCATATAATACCAAAGAGTCCTGAAAAGATCCTGAAAACCAGGACAGACTATTTTCTCTCTCTGAGAAAAAGTAAATGAAAGGTAAAGAGGGAGAGAAAAATAAAGTAAAAGCAACATAAGACAAGAAAAGGTATGGGCCAAACTAGCCTCCTAAAATTACATTGACATTAAACAAAGATGGTGCAGATGTAAAAGGAGAGGACTGACTGGATGGAGGAGATCGGCTATGAAGATGGACGGACTGATTGCTGGCCTTCATCTGGCGGAGTAAAAGGAGACAGAACTGGATGGGGAGATGGCTATGAGGATGACTGATTGTTGGCTGTCATCTGGGCTCTCTGGGTTACCTCCTTGGCTCCCTGAATACCCTCATCTCTGGATGTTCCTCTGTGATGGACATCCAATTTTCTCTGGAACTTCCTTTAGAGGACAAGATTATTGCTCCTCTTCTGGCCTTTGGGTAGTGCTTCATAGATAGAATCTCAGATCTGGTCCTTAGTCTGTGAATTATTTCAGGATTCCAGGTGCAGATGCTGGCTCCTCTGTGCAGTCTTTGCCAGCTTCTTGTGAGCTGGTTGGTGTCTGTGAGAATTCACGTATAGACTTTGGTTCTTACCATGTTTTCAGTTCATCAAATAGTGTGCAGATCTGATTTAAAATTTCATTTCTGCAATCTCACAGTGTTCTGTTTGTGAGGTTTCAGCACATGGGCCTGTGAGATTCTGTCTGAGTCCCCCAAGAGTGTGACTTACTGCAGTCTCAGGCTGTCTGTCTGCCCTGTCAGCAGAAGTCTTTCCAAAATGACATCTTACATCTGTTGCTTGCTAGTGTACTCTGCTCCAAGGCCAAGGTTGGTTTTTCCTCTCTCTCTCTCTCTCTCTCTCTCTCTCTCTCTCTCTCTCTCTCTCTCTCTCTTCTCTCTCTCCCTCCCCCCTCTCTTCCTCCCTCCCTCCCTCTTTCCTTCCCTCCCTTAAGTCTGGCTTTTCCTTCTGCTACTGCAGCTGCCACCGGAGGAATGGCATTTTATCCAGATGTTCAGAGTGTACATTGCTTTTGTGATAGTTTTTTTCAGCTTTCTCCATATTATTCCCCAGGGACTCTGACATTTCTCAATCTTGGTGAAGCCAACAACATTACTTAGCATTTGCTTTTAACTCACAGTGATATAAATTAATTAGAAAAGAAAGCTGTGTGTCACCACCATGAATGTAAAATGATTGTTATGTTACCTAAAATAATGACACAATAAAATAATAATTTCATGGCTGTAAAAATTTAAATATGATATATAAAAATGATCAAGATATTATTCCCATGGAGATAGAGAAAAGAGAGGAGAAAGGAATATGGCTTTGTATTGTAGCCAAAAGGGAGGAGACCCTCGTATGACATAGTATCATTATTTAGATGGATACCTGATGTTTTTGCCTTAGATATTGAGATAAAGAACTCTTAAGATGCACAATTATTAAATTAATGCACTTTATATTTTGGGATATGCAGCATATTCACATTGAATAAATAAATGCATAAATGAATAAGGGGCATGCAGTGGTGCTCTAGATACCATGCCAATATCGGTGATGAACTGCTATCTCTCTGTCCCTGTCCCCATGGGATGGCTCTCAGAGATGACGACCTTGCTAACAGTAAAGGCAGACAGCCCAGGTCAGTGCTCACCAGGGACCAGGCAGTATTCCTTATGTTTTACTTGCACATACATGAGTTTAATCTCTAGAACAGCCATACTGGGTAGATATGCTTAGGATTCCCATTTTACAAATAAGGAATCAGAGACAAAAAAAGGGGAAGAGGAATAAATGGATTACCTCTGGGTTTATGTAGCTGTTGAGATGGTTGGGAATCTACCCCAACATTCCTTACTTACCTTTATCTCAGTTCTTCTGCCTGTCAACTGGTGAGGATGCAGAGCATCTCTTCTGGGTGTTGTCCAGTGGTAAAGACTTCAGCAGGCTGAGGGAGGAGCTAGCACAGGCTAATGGTGGGGCCAACACAGCCATGCTCTTTTGTGCTGAGTCAGTGGCTCCCTAGTGCTGCATTACTCTCCCTGCACCCAGAGGGAGAGCCAAGCCATGATTGCAGATTTCCTAGGTTCACACATTGTATCTCCAACTCCTTGCTGTTCTATTGTCTTTTTCCCTCCTAAAATGATCAGCCTGACAATTCTGTTTGGCTCTAGGGCTGGTCCTTGCCCACTAGGCCTTGTCTCCTAAGGAGGCCCAAGAGTTTGGCACTCCCTGGACCATAAGTACCAGTCAGGAGGATACAGCAGCATGGGAACTGTAGGTGAAGTCTTATCTGAGGCCAGCATGTTGTCTCCATTGATACCATGCTAGCCACACACCCTGCAGAGGACCAGCTCCAAAGAGGAATAAATCACCTTCAATCTCCTCCCCTTAGGGTGGCCTTTGACTGAATCCCTTGTCTTCCTGAAGGCTGTTGCCAGGGAAATCCTGGAACTTAACAGTAAAATCAAGAAAACCATCTTTTAAGGTGAGATTTCTAATCCCAGGCACAGAAAATCAATGTGTGATAAATAGTTTTAACCTTCCTTTTTAAACTGCCAATTACAGTGTCCAGATTAGAAAATATTATTTCTATACTAGGGGAAGAGAAGCAGCCATTTATTAAATGCTTATTAGAGTCTATACATTTTGGCCATGTTATCTTTATTTCTTCTGCTCAGTGTGGTCACTTTTTGGGAGGCAGCCATTGATACGCAGAGAAGAAGGTCAGGTATAGACCACAGTTCTTAATGAGAAGCTTACCAGGGTTCTAGTAGCTAATCAGGAACTTTATAGGATTGTGGGAAGAAGCAACATAAATCCTGTGACATTGATGATTCCAGTGGCCCCTTCCAAATGACCCAGATACAAGCCTTCAAATACTTCAGCTGGAAACTCAGGATCTTGTTATCCCATTCTTGTTTCTCCAGATCTCTTCTCCATCTTCCACATTCTGGTCTGCACCAGCACTGGCCTTCTGCAGACTGCTTCTGTTCAGGTCACTTGCCCCCTTGTCTTTGGTTGAATCTGGGCAAAGGAGCTCTCTGGATTAGGTCCATCTTCCCTACTTCAATGTGTATTAACAGCCCCTACCTTAGAGTGTAGATGAGCTAACTATAGCACTTGACAAATAGAAAACTCGCAACTGATCATTATCACTGTGTAGCATTCTGCTAGGCTGCTGGCAACCCTGTTCTGAAACCTATATGGCGGGTAGAATCTCTCCAAGCCTAGAAGAAACTGGGACTACTCATCGCAGGCAATTAGAGGACACTTAAGGATGACGTTTGTTTTCTACATTATGACACATGAAGTTGCCACTGTTTGACTAATCCATGTAGCAATTCTATATAGATCAAAAATGTGGGCAAGATTAATGGTCACCAGTAAGGTATGGGAAAGCTTTCAGGTTGTCAAGATAGAAGCTGTTAGCATATTCATGCTGCCATAGAAGGGGTAAGGGAAGGCCCCAGGAGCAAATGATGGGCTCTTGGAGAACTCTAGTTGAGCAGGAAGCTATCCTGAAGGAGCTATGACTATAGAAAATTAGGGACCAGGCTCAGGGGACAAGAAAAGGGATGAATGACAGAGGAGGATGGGGAGGGCAATGGTAGAATATTAAACTCTTGAATATGACAAAAGAATGATTAAGTCCACAGGGCTCAGCCCTTGGTCTCCTGCTGAGTGGACATCATCTTCTTATTCTTAGTCTTATCTTGAAGTTTTCAGGGATATGTGTGGGTGACCAGGGATGCAGAGCTGTAGCAATAACTAAAACAAAGAAAGAGATACTGCGCTTGAGTAGCCACAACAAAGCACATGCCTTTGCAGGCTGTCCTAGATTCAACCCAGAGTCTAACTTCCCATTGGGGCTAGCTTGCTCCAGCCTGTCTTCTTGCCTGTCTTCAGGGTTCCCTCCAGCTCCATGGAACAGGAAACAGTCTTCAATGCCTATTCAAAGGCCGGGCCTGGCTGGTGATGTGAACAGCTTCAAGGTCTTTGGTAGAACTGGGGTTTAAATAGAAAATTGCATCAGGGAGAAGCTGTCGGGAGAAGCCATCAATCTTGTGGCATGTGCAATTTGCTCAAGTTTGCAGACCTTCAGGACTTTTCCTGATGAATGTGAGACAATCGGACTCGGATGAAATATCACAGACTTTTATGGAGCCCATTAAAATTGGAGTCAAAACCCATCCTGCTTCCAGTTTGTTCCCAATCCATCCTCAGCATGGCTGTTGTGCATCTTCTGAACAGCTCTCTCATTCTTTCTCTCTCTGCTGCCTGCAGCCTGTAGGGCTCTGCTGAGTAGCAAGAGAGCAGAAGGAGACTAGGGCCTACTGCCAGCTGCCAGTACCCTGAGAAGGCTATATTCCCACTCATGTCTTACTCCTGTCTCTCCACTCACTGGTTCTTATTATCCATGCACCTTTACATGTGAAGATATATGTGAAGATACATATGAAGATACATACATACATACATGAATCACTTAGTTTCCGTCGGGGTGATGATGCCATTAGTCTGGAATGTGACGTAGACTCAAGGATCATTAGTCTTTCAGGTCTTTGACTGCTAGAGCTTAAGGTGCATTAGACTATTTCACCACCCATCTAAGACGTGGGAGACATGCACTGCTGGGTCTCAGCCCTAGGTTGCTGATGCTAGAGACCTGAGATGGAGCTCAAGAATGTGCATGTTTACCAGATTCCCAGAGGATCTTGCTGCGTGAGAACTAGTGCCTTCATGGAATCAGAAGCATTGAGAGTTTAGAGTTCAGACAGCCTAAATGGATGGAACATCAAAGTCCGTTGATCTCTCCACCCATAGAGAAGGCTGGTATTTTCTTCAGATATTTCTGTATTAAGTTATTGACAGATCCTCCCCTATATTTACATTTGTTGTAGTTTTGTTCTTTTAGTTCCATCTTACCAAACTTGCCAGATCCTAAGCAGCTGTTGTAGGAAGGAACATGAGAACCATTTGCTTTAAAAATATATTTATTTATAGACAGTGGCAAGTAGGTTTGGAAATGGCCATTGAGATGCTTTGACCTTTTGGCACTTCACCTTTGATGTGTGTTTCTTTTAAGTAAACTTTCTTTGTCCAACTGCTCATTGTGAGAAAATTCATTTCATTGCTTTCTTGGACTCTGGAACTCAACTTATTTGAATACCAAATGTACCAAATATGTGGTCTTTGGCATGTAACCTGACCTCTTGGAGCCTTCTATACATGAGAATTCTGAGAATCTTAAGCAGGATACTTTTCTTGCTCCTATATAAGGTAGAGGTAGGCTGACCTTAAGAAATTCAAGCCAGCCAAGGTTCTACAGGGCATACAGAGCCCACTGTCATTATGGGGCTGATTGTCAAGGATCCTGGTGTATACAACTCAGACTTCCTGTTATTCTGAGTGCTGGAAGGACAGGATCTAGACGCAAGCCTTCACTGGCTTCAAGGCTGTTCCTTCTAGTCAGCAGCTACAAGTCTGCCCTGCCATCCTCTGGGTGGGAGGTAATTTCACGCCCCTAGGTCTCTGCACCCTGGTAATGGATGTGTGTAAGTGACCTTGCCTCTCCAGCCACCATGCATATACTGGATGATGTAATTGAATTTGTATACACTGTAAATTTCATTAGACAAGAGCAATCTAGTTCCAATTCTGGTTCTCTGAAGGTACTGGCTTGTGTCTGAGTCTACACTCACTGGTCAGCTGCGTAAGGGCAGTGGTTAAAGGCATTTCTACTGTCTCGCTAGCATTCACTGAGCACGACAAGCAAAAGGCCTGAGAGAGTCCCAATGGTCTCACTCGTCTCACTATGGCGGGGAGTGTGAAGAGAAGAGATATGAGCAGAGTGTGCCCAGGTTAGCTTACAAAAGAAGTTCGACACAGGGATGGTGGCTTTTCTCTCCTATCTCCCATGCTTGACTTTTCTCCTCCTCAGCTCTCTTGTCCTCCTTGCATATTTATGTCCTCTCCTAAGGTCTGCTTCCATTCCTGCCACCTGAGCCATGGGGTTCTGAGGAAGCCCCTAGTTTACCTCTCCTCACCTGTGGAAAGGGGTAGATAAGTTCATCTCAGAATAAGACTGGCCATGGAAAGGTTTTGGCACACAGAGGAGGCTCGGAGGCTCGGAGGCTCGGCACACGCAGGACCTTTTGTCACTGAAGTTCCTTTGAATGTTGACATGCTTCAATTATAGGTTCATATTTATAGGCTACCTTCTCTGAGTCAGCCTCAGGCCTAACAAAAGCAGATTCCACTGTTAGTCCTCAGGTGTCCCAGATACCTAGATGCACAGGGTGAGGCAATGAGTGAGCGATGAAGGCCCAGGGGATAATAGTGATCAGCAGTCACATGGAGCTCATAGGGGTAGAGTTGCGGCATGGGGAGGGCTTCCTGGAGGGCTTCCTGGAGGCGTTGATGATATTGAGCTGAGTCTTGAAGGGTAGACCAGATGTAGGGAGATGGAGCATCCAGGCAGTCATGAAGTGCCTTCCTAATTAATTTCTAATGCCAGCACTTTTGGTTGTCATTTAGTGGTGGCAGGGTTTCACTGTGTTGTCAAGGCTAGCCTTAAACTCTGCAGTTCTAGTCGATCTTCTACCTAAGCATCCTGAGTAACTAGGGTGGCAGTTCCATGACATCACATCCAGCTATTTAATCATAATCTTAATCCTAAATAATAGACACCTTATCTTCCTGTTGAGAGATGCTCAATAGCCAGCGATAATGAGTGGATTTACTCAAGGACAGAGAACGAGCAAAATGTGGGGCAAGCTTCCCAACCTAGATCTATCTGGCTACACAAATATTTGCTCATAGTCACCAGATACATCACCAAATCACCTGCTCACTAGCTTACCATCTCTGCAAGGAGATGGGACAGTGTTCTCACATATTAAGTAATATACAGGATGCATGTGAGTCTGTCTGGAGGAAATGCCACTGTGCAAGAGTGAGGAATGTGTGCGTGCCTCTGTGTGTGTGTGTGTGTGTGTGTGTGTGTGTGTGTGTGTGTGTGTAATTAGGCACATTTTCTAGCTCCTAAATTATATACTCTTGTCAAATTATGATATTGGTTGACTAAATAATTGTCTATCAGGTGTGACTTTATTTGGGACTGGAAGAAAGGGGCCATTCAGGAGAAAACCCCAAAGTTGATGTCATAAAAGGTTCTTCAGCCACAGAGGCAGCTCTCCCTCATCTGTGTCATAGTGCCAAGTTCACCCCAAATTTTATTTCCACTCAACTACTCAGAACTGTGGCTATTTCTGGAACTCACCTGGGATATGCCTGGAGGTTTATGTATTGTTTTTGTGCCTGACAGAAAAAATGGGCTTTGATTTTGTTGAAGGTTTTCCTCTTTATTAATGTTGGGTTTTCCCTCTAGATAGGAAGGCAGCTCAGCGATGTGTAAAACTTCCATTTTCATCTTTTTTTTTCCCCCTCAGAATTTTATTCCATTTCATCACCTGCTGCTTCCTACCTAATCCTTCCCAGAGATGGATGGCAGTCCAGAGGCCATTTTCCTATGCAGCTTATCTTGTTTGCTTAAGCCCAGGCTCTGAGGGGTCTGCCTTTCCCTTGAGGGAGCTCTGGGTTGCCACCTAATTTTGAGCCACCATCACACAGCAAATAGTTCTGTTTATCTTTCCAGATTGCAGCATTTAAGTATGTCATTGGAGGTGGTAGAGGACATGTGTTCTTAGAATAAAACATGGCAGAGGAGAAGAGCTAAGATTTCAGAATCTTTTCACTTTGTTGAAACCCTGTGTTTCCATTTACAGACTAAGACTGGGGCCTTGTGAAGCTGCCTCCTTAAGACCTTGTTTATGCATGTGCAAGAATGCATAGCACTGCCTAGGTGCAGGATTGTGTTGGGATAAAGAGAAAGCATGAAGTTAAAGCATTGAGTATGGCCTTATGTGGAAATAGGGTTTAGGCTTTCTTTTCTTTTCTTTTCTTTTCTTTTCTTTTCTTTTCTTTTCTTTTCTTTTCTTTTCACCTCCTAGAACCAAATAAAACATACACTGCTTAGCTTCCATCTAGGAAGCAAGAGGAAGCATCTCATTATCAGAACCCAATTTGTTTCTCAGTCTGCTCAGTGTCTGGAGCCATCCTTGATAACAATAAGTCACAAAAGATGAAGCAGCAGAGCCCAGCTCAAAGAATGTGTGTGTGTGTGTGTGTATGTGTGTGTGTGTGTGTGTGTGTGTGTGA
>JADRCD010210469.1:0-16534 GCA_019843815.1 Montemys delectorum
AGGAGGAGGGAGGATAGAGAAGATGCCACCATGGAATAAAAGAAGATGCAGGAGTGAGAAGGAGAACTACCATGGGATAATTGAGCCATAAAAATGTGGCCATGTAGGCTGGCCAATTTGAGTTAAGAGGAACAGATGGACCATAGTAAATAGTAAGTGATAACTTGGGGTTATGGATAGAAAGTTCAGATTTTAACAACGTGGAAGGAAGGCAGCTGCTCAGCTATTGTGCTGCCTAAGACTATTTAAAAATATAAGGCTTTGTATGTGTTTCATCCAGGAACATAAATGTTCTAAAGTGGGAAAGATATACTGAGCCGGGATTTTTAATATGTTTTTACTGCAGACAAATAACTAGGAACAACTTCAGGGAAGTTACATGTGTTGGCTCATAGTTTCAGAAGTTTCAGGCTATACTATTTTGGCTTTTCTGTTTCTGGGTTGAGGAATGACTATGACACAGAACATAGTAATTTAGAGCATGTGGTAGATTTTATCTCAGTAGGAGGGAAACAGAGAGATGATATGGTCATGGCCAAAATAATCAGTGTCATATGCAGTGACTGATTATACAACTTTCAACCACCTTCTACCTCATATGAGCCCATTAAAATAGAATGTATCCTTCACAAAGTTGGTGCTCTCAAGATCCCCTGACCCAAGTTGGAACCAAGCCTTTGACACAGCAGGCTTTAAGGAGGATACTTCACATTCAAATCAGAACAGACAGGAAGCTAAAAGAGATGAACATCTCAGTTCACGTTTGAGTCACCATGTTGTTGATGAACTTTTTATTTTGTCATGAATACTTTTGAAGCTCAATGTGACTCTTCTTCACTTCTGCATTAAATATATAACAAGCAATCATACTAGGTTCCAAATGTATGCAGACTTGGCAGGGATATCAGGATACCAAACTCAGTGTTCTCCATACACATAAGAAGGACTTTCAGACCTGAAATTGCTCTGAGTCCAAACCAGGTATAAATTGACACATAGTTCTCTTGTTATTTTAACACAAGCTAAATTTAATAAGAACAAGGTGGATTTGTTTTTCCTCTGGAACATAGAATTTGGTGTGTTAGCTCAGGGAAAGTTAAAAGAAACACGAAGATTCCACTTTTGTTTTTATTTTTAAATTGTTCATATTAAATTTTTCATCTACAGTGGTGCATGAAAATACAAAGAAATCTTTGAACCTGATAATTAGACAGAAGTGAAAATATATGCTAATAAAGTTTTTAAAAGGCACAAAATAAGAAAATCTATTCTCCATATTTAATTGTTTTCCATAATTATTTTATAATAAAATGTTTTTGTTAATACATGATGGATTTATTGTTATTTATTATTTTAAAGGTCAATATAACATTAATTTTAATTTGTAGCATGAGGATTATTGGTATATATCATATCATAACTGAAAACTATTTGCATTCAGTATTAGTTCTTATTTTATTTATTGGTAGAGGAAGCATGCTACATAGTCAGAGAATAATTTACAAAAGTCAGTTTACTCCTTCCATAATGGAGAGTCCAGTAATTGAACTTGAGTCTTAAGGCTTTGTTGCAATCACCTTTACTTACTGAGCTATCTTGACTGCCCTTCAATAATATTTTAATTCTAATAGCATCTTGAGCTAAAACTCTTTGAGGAGTACTATGCTTGAGAAAAGCAAATGTTTAGACTTTACAATTTTAACTATACACAGAAGACAGAGGATTAGAGAATATTAAAAACTAGCAGGAGAAAGCATTGGTTTGTAGACAAGATTACCTATTTAAAAATCTAAAAAATTACTGAAGAGCTTATGGCCCTTATCAAGGCAAGACATCTGGAGATGGTGCGGCAGGCAGAGTAGAACAGTATCACGTCCTGAAGTCTGCAGGATGCAGTCAGTGGACATCAGGAAAACTATGCAAGGGAGGCTGGTGATTGGCTGATGACTAGGTAGGGTCAAACGTAAGGAATGGCCAAGAACAAGGGTTCAGAATGGGTATTCACTCTGCTGTGACTGTCAGGGTGAATTCAGAACAGGAGAAATATGGGGATGTTGGAGACACTACAGGGGAATGAAAGGACAGAGAGTAATAATGAATAAGGAGAGTCTCAAGACATTTGCTTGAGGGAGAAGACATGATTTTATTGTATGATTCTTATTTGCATGACATAAAAAATAAGTAGAAATATGCTGTTCCCCAGACGTGCTCAATGTCTTTAAGAGAAGAACCAGAAAGCTTTAAAAGAGTAGATAATTAACATTGTTGACAATAAAGAAATGCTAAGTAGGCTCTTTGTGGTAGAATGATGTAACGCTGGACACCATGAGTAAGCAAACATGGTAGTTGCCTGAACCATTTGCAAGGATACACAGGCTTTCAGAGAAGAACAGTTGGATGGCAGAAGGGCTTCACAGTGTGGATGTTGACCGAGTATGGCACAGATGAGAGAGGCCTTCCGTCAGTAGCAGGACTTCCATGACTTTTCTTTCCCCATGAGATTCCTACACCGGTTCTCAATTGTGAAGTCTAAAACCTTGCATCACTTCTCATGATGGATGTGTTTTTCCTTCATCATCCTTTAATTTCCATTCTATCTTTGGAAATGGTTGTTTGAGGTGTTCTAAATGATCAGATATATCTCCTGACCTAACACAACGCCCTCCACCAGAGTAAGCAACAGTTTTAGATCTACAAGATCTAGAATTTTGTGGTTCATGCAGGTGAAAAGATGGTGTCCTTTTTACAAAGAAAAGAAGAAATCACACTCGAAACAAAATTAGAGGTGAGCTACATTGGGTGGAGTTAGTGTCCAGAATATAACAACAATGTAAGGGATGGCTCTTCTTATTCATATGCCTTTCATGAGTAAGTCAGGCAGTTACTGTCAGCGTTCTTATAAGGTACACCACTGTATCAAGAAGCACTATCAGGGAACATGTTTTAAAATTTGTGAATGGCTAAGCTAGGGAAATTAACATTGTATTTGCATGTGTATAAACATCATACAATCTAATTTGAAATGAATGTTTGTAAACCTGCTGTGGTGGCACATAACTTTAATTCCAACACTCAGGAGGCAGGGGCAGGCAGATTTCAGTGAGTTCAAGGCAAGTCTGGCCTACACAATTCCAGACTAGCGAGTTTTTAATTTGAATTAGCTAATTAATTTGACTTGCTCTCATCATTTGAATTTAAAATATATTCCATAGGTTCAAGTGTTTCAACACTGGCTTTTAAGTATTGGCCTTGTTAAATGAAGTGAGTATTGAGTTTAAAGTGTGATGTGTTAGTTGCATGTCCAGTTCTTTGCTTCTGAACTGCTAATGCAGTGGTACCGGCCACTTCATAAGCCTGTTACTGTACCATAAATTCTCTGCCACAATGGACTGCATCCCACTTAAACTCTAAGGGAAAATAAACTCTTACTTCCTTAACTTGCTTCTCATTGTGTATTCAGTCACAGCAACAACAAAAGTAATTAACACAAGTATCAACAAGTAATTGTGCAACAGAAACATGACAGATTAAAAATCACTTGTTGTCTCTCAGTGGATGTGCATTTGAGAGGCTGGCAATTTGGGAAGCAGGTTTCCTCTTGAATAAGTCTATCTACTTGTGTCATTATTAACCTAGTAGAATGGGTACATGCCTTATAGGAATGACTCTTTGCCTGGTTCATTGCTGCAATTTCTGACTTGCTATCATAACTTGGGAAAGAGAGTTGTGATGGGGCAGACTCTGAGTGTAGTGTCAGTTGTCATCTAGAGAAAGATGAATGTGTCACAAAGCTTAGAAGCATACTTCTAAAGCCACAGATCTCACCAGAGGTTCACACCAAGCACTGCTTCAAAAAAAAAAAAAAAAAATAGAAAAAAAAAAAAGAAAAAAAGAAAGCTTGAAAAATCTGAACCGGCTTTCAGTAACTAAGGTCTGCTTTGGGAGCCCCCCAAAAGACATCTACAGCACACAAAAAACTATCGACATTCATGAGGGAAATGATTTCATAAAGCATTGTAGAAGTCCACTGGTCCTCTCAGGCTGACTAGAATTAAATGAAGAGCTTAGAAGTGTGTATTTGAGAATGACACTAATTGTATTGAACTCTGATTTTATGGTGCTTTCAGAATTGCCAATTAAGTGGTTTTCTTACATAGAAGCTGAAGGTATGACAGGTCGTATTTGAGCTTCAGTGTGCATCTCACAGTTCTGAGGGTGTCTGGTGAGGATTATGCACTAATGATAGCAATGAGATTTGCTTCCCTTTCATTTCCATATAATTGTACACTTTTTTTTCTATATGGAGCATAATAGAAGAGAGTTTCTGCAGCCTTTCCAAGGAATAATTATTAGACTCTGATTTTCAATTAATGTATATTTTGGTATGCTAATGAATTTTTTTATTCCTCTGATTTCCCCTCCCCCCACCAAAAAAGTGAGAAAGAGAACATAAGAGTAAAAAATAAAAAATCCTTCTGTTTTGTTGTTTCAAAGTTTTCAGCTAATGGTCTATTTCCTACACTACTCTGAGCATTAGGCAATGGGTGGGGGTGGGGCAGAGCAGCTCAGCTCAAGGCAAGCAGGAAACAGAAAGATTTCCAAGGAGAGACCCCTGAATCTTATACTCTGAAAAGACCAGACCTTTTCTCTAACCACCAGCAACCTCTCTCAGTGCCAGTGTCTTCCAACAATCTCTTGGAAGAATGCGTCCAGGTAGTAGCTGAAAGATCTCATGTCCAGCAAGTTATCTGAAGATCCCATGCCATGGTACCATGTGTTTAATCAAACTATGAATTTATTTAAGATCCTACTCAGAATAAGAACAAGAAGAATCCCTATACAAACTGGTAAATTCCATTCATATGTATTTATCCTCTGCCCAAACAAGGGAGACAACAAATTAAACCAATAAAAGTAAAATTCTAAAGAATATTTGTTATTCTTCAATAAGACAGTTGCTGGGAAACTACAACTCAATTCTGCAGTTGATGAGAATGAGAATTTACTCATGCATGGGTGTGGGGGTGAGAAGGTAAATGAGTAGAGACAAGGACAGAGAGATGCTATTCTCAGGCTTTTTTGGTACTCCTAAGCAAACAACAATTTAGCAGTTCATAAAAGCCCTTGATGGCCAGTGGACAGGAAAATGAGAACTGAGAGCAAAATGGAGGCAAAAATGGAAATGTGGGCAGAGGAAAAGTTTTAAACACAATTTGATTAATAATTTTTCACATGACTTGGTTTTATGATGGTTAGTTAATCTGTGTTATATTATTTACCTCACTGTTTATGATATACATTTCCAGAACCGTTTCTCAAATCTTATCTTGATAACTATATATAGGCCTAAATAATCCAAGGCAAAACTCTTGCCTCTTTTAGTACATAATAATACAAACTTCTATTGAGTCATGCTATTTGTATGTTCTACATTTATAAATTGAAATTTGGGGATTTGAGACATTGTTTAATTCAATTGTTCTAAAATAATTTATAAATAGTTTTTATAAACATAATTTTTTATTATATAAAATATAATGTATTTTATATGTATGGGTGCTTTGATCCCATACATGTCTGTGTACCCCTTGCATGTCTGGTATTCATGGAGAGCAGAAGAAGGCTTTGGATTCCCTGGAACTGAAGTAGACTGCTGTGAGGGACCATGTAGGTGCTGGGAATCAAACATATGTCTTCTGGAAGAACAGCTAGTGCCCTGGACAGCTGAGCAGCTTTGGCTCGTGGAATTAGAAAGCATGTTTTTCTCATTCAAACTTTAGAATGGGTAGACAGGTATTAAATAAAATGTCATATACATTTTAAATTATTTTTTATTATTTTTATTGCCTTCATTCATCAGTTTTATTTACAGGAATTCTCAATAAACTTGGACTTAAGTCAAACATGGTGTGTGTATGTTTTGAGTGACTATATGTACATATGTTTACATGTGTTGTTGAATATGTGTGTAGGGAGGGGTATATGTACATGAATAAGCAATCTCTTGTAAGTGGAAGTCAGAGGCTGACAATAGATATCTATACCTATTATTCTTTCCAATATCCATCCAGATAAGTTCTCTTACGTAAACCCAAAACTCATTGATTCTGCTTTTCTAGCAGTCAGTTCATACTGGTAATCCTGTCTCCGTCCTCTGAACACTGATTACAGAAATATTGTCACATCCCTTGGTGTGTCTGGAAGGCTATTGATACCAACACTTGTCCTCATGCTTATAGAGCTCATGCTTAAACTGATTGAACAATCTCACCATTTCCAAAGACAAATTTTATTAACCTTGTATCTGTGACTATTACTATGCCAATATTTGGCTACTTGGAATAACTTATTGGTAGTCAGATGTGCTAGTCTGTGATTCTTCTTCCTTAAAAAATAACAACAGATTTCCCAAGATGAATTTGATATCCAATGAGTCATGCATTATGACTATCTCTCCAGTAATATGTTGTTCTAATACATCATTTCTGAAAGCTGTCTCTTTAATGATGTATTGATATAATACATCATCAGCCTGAAGCAGAAGCAAGATATATTGCTTAAAATATGGTATCCTCTATGGAACAAATGATTTTTAGAGCAGATTAGTTTTAATTATAGGAGAAAAGATGTCTCCTTCCAAACAAATTACATTAGTTCTTTCTAGTCAGTACCTGTAGCTCATCATCCAAATTGGGATGATGAATTAAATACTTTCTATTTTGAAGCGAATAAACGATGTATAGCCTCTTTGTTTCCTCTGCTCAGCTTTAAAACATGGCCTCTGGATGCTTTGTTTTTCTATGTTTCACAACTTATTTCTTCTTAAATTTTCACATAAGTACATATCATGTATCAAGCATACCCTCTCTGTACACCCCTGTCCTCTCTTACTTACTTAATTTCTCTCAGTTTGGTCCCTATAACAAGTAACATTTTTAATTTCATGACCTGGGATTTGGTATATCTGCTTAGGGTCTCGGAACCTCAGAGGAGGCAAAACATTTGTCCTTCTGAAACTGTCTTAATTATCTTCAGCAGCACTCATTTTCCTGTGAATAACATAACTTCATTCTGTATGAATTAAAAAATTATATGTTGCATAGACTCTTTGTTTCTTTATCCATTCATTGGTGTATGGACACCTAAACTGCTTTTAAAACTTAACAGACATGAATTAATTATGTTCACTTATCTTCTCAATTGAAGTAATTTCAACTTTGAAATACTCTTATTTGTACAGTGCTAACATAATTCATAATAACTTTAAGATTGTTTTAATGTATGAATGAAATGTATTTATATTGTATATTATATTAATAATATATGTTATAGCTTATAGAAAATATACTCATCTTTGTAACAGTAATTAGCTTTCTGTTATTGTAACAAAATAACTGAAGTAATCAATTTATATATAATTTCAATTAAAAATTTCCTATCATTTTATAGATGTTGACAAACTGCTTCTGCTTTTTATATGGAAAAGACAGATGCTCAAATAAAACAAACAAAAACCAAATATACCAAAATTAAAAAAAAAAAAAATCCAGAACTATACAGGTAAATGCCTGTGGAAGACAGAGTACCTGATCTCAACCTTTCTTGTAATAGCATAGTAATGAGACTTCCATAGCATGAGACTCCCATGGGGGTCCAGGAAGGCACAGACCAATTCATCTGAACACAGCTGTCAGAAGCAGTTCTCACAATTACTTTCCCCCTGAACTGTGACAAAGGAGAACAGACAACACAACAGAAAAGGAGTAGTATTATTTTTTACCAATGATTGAACAATTTGACATTAATATGAAACAACTATGATTTGATTATAAAACCAAACCTAAGTCTTCAAAACATTTACAGAAGGCCACAGAATAAAATCTAAATAATCTGATGAACTTTCGATGTGACACACAACATGAGATGCTTAAAAGAACAAAATGACAGTCTATGCATTATTGAAGTAGAAACTTCCTAGTTGATGAACATTAAGGAAATAAAGTAACAGACTATGAGAATATTCTCTGTAGACACTGAAGAGGGCCTGGGCCAGGGTTGCACACCTTGAGTCTTAGTTACAAGACTGAGACATGTGAATTACTGAACCTAGCCTAGGCAGCAACTTTACTCACAATTGTCTGTGCTGGAAGCAACTATGATGCCCACCATAAGGAAGCAGAATACTACTGTGGCATGGCTACCAAAAGAATGCTAATCAGCCTCTCATACTCCTGTTTCTCCATCTTTCTTCTTTCCCCCTTGCTCCCCCTCTCTCTCCATTCCTTTCCCCCCTCTCTCCACATGGTCATGGCCATCCCCTACTTCTCTACTCTCTCCTTCTCTCTGCCTTTCTCTACCTCTGCTACCCTCTTAACTCCCTTCTCCATGCCATAAATTAACTTTATTCTATATTTTTTTAAAAAAGAATGCTAACCAGCAATGTAAATAAATACATTATCAAGAAAAATAAGAATACACTAAAATATCTTTACATTATACTGATAAACACAGAAGCCAGCCTGAAAAGTTTGCAAATATGAACTTGCTAGGGTGATGAATTGATGGCAGAGCACTTTCTGACATGTAAGAAACTGTGAATTTGATTTCCAACACAGTGAAGGAAAGAAAAACAAAGAAAAATACTAAGATAGTAAAAAGGTTGCTTATTGCCAGAAAATAGAAGAGGAAAAGAGATGGGTCATTGAAGAACAGAACCTATTCTGTTTGATAATATAATGATGGATCCATGATAGTATACATGAATCAAAACTGAGAATTATACAAGTGAACAACCTTGTTGTGAACTGTGTATGTTTTTTTAACTAACTCTGTTAATACTGGTTCACTCATCATAACACAAGTTCCATAGATAGAAAATATTAAGTAATATGTCCTTTGCTGTACAGATTTCCAGTTTCATGAGTTCTCATTTATCAATTCTTGATCTTAGAGCATGAGCCATTGGGGTTCTGTTTAGAAAATTTCTCCTGTGCCAATGAGTTCAAGGCACTTTCCTACCTTTTCTTCTATTAGATTCAGTGTATCTGGTTTTATGTTGAGGTCCTTGATCCACTTGGATTTGAGCTTTGTACAAGGTGATAAATATGGGTCTATTTTCGTTTTTCTCCATACAGACCTCCAGTTAGACTAGCACCATTTAGTGAAGATGCTTTCTTTTTTCCATTGGATATTTTTGGCTTCTTTGTCAAAGTTCAAGTGGCCTTAAATATGTGGTTTCATTCCTAGGTCTTCAGTTCTATTCCATTGATCTACCTGCCTGTCTCTGTACCAATAACATGCAGTTTTTATCACTATTGCTCTGTAGTAAAGCAACAGGACCCCCTGAAACTGGAAAACTTCTGTAAGGCAAAAGACATAGTAAGACAAATCGGTAACCTACAGATTGGGAAAAACATCTTCATTAACACCACATACGGTAGAGGGCTAATATCCAAAATACAAAGAACTCAAGAAGCTAACTACCAAAAAACCAAATAACCCAATCAAAAACTGGGGTATAGAACTGTAGTGGCTATTCCTGGTTGTCAACTTGACTATATCTGGAATGAACTACAATCCATAATTGGAAGGCTCACCTGTGGTCCTAATCTGGAGGCTGAGAGATACAAGTTTCTGACCTGGATCTTGACATGGAGATCTTGAGGCATAGTGTCTATGAATTCCAGAAGATTAAGACAGGAAGATCTCCAAGTTCAAGGTCATCTGGGATTAAAGGTGTGGTGGCACATACCTTTAATCAGGGCCACAACTTTTGCTGGAGACCTATATAAAGATATTGGAAGAAGGAAGGCTCTCTCTCTTCTTCACCTGCTTGCCTTGTGGGACTGAACAACTGCAGATCTTTGGACTTCTGTTCATAGCTGCTGCTGACCATTTTTGGGAGTTGGACTACAGACTGTAAGTCATCAACAAATTCCTTTATAGAGACTACCTATGAGTTCTTTGACTCTTGAGAACCCTGACTAATACAAGAACTAAACCGAGAATTCACAACAGAGGAATCTCGAATGGCTGAGAAGCACCTAAGGAAATGTTCAAAGTCCTTAGTGATCAGAGAAATGCAAATCAAAACAATCCCGAGAGATTCCACCATACACTAATCAGAATGGCTAAGATTAAAAGTTCAGATGATGACACATGTTGGCAAGGATGTGGAGAAAGAAGAACACTCCTCCATTGCTAGTTGGATTGCAAAATTGTACAACCACTCTGGATATCAATTCGGAAGTTCTTCAGAAAATTAGAAATAGTTCTACCAGAAGACCCAGTTATACCACTCTTGGGAATATACCCAAAAGTTGCCTCACCATGCCATAGGGGCACGTGTTCCACTATGTTCATAGTGGCCTTATTTGTGATAGCCAGAAGCTGGAAACAACCCAGATGTCCCATGACAGAAGAGTGGATTCAGAAAAATGTGGTTCATTTACACAATGGAATATGACTCAGCTATTAAGAATGAGAACATCCTTAGTTTTGCAGGCAAATGGATGGAACTAGACAATATCATCCTGAGTGAGGGAACTCAGACCCAAAAGGACATGCATGGTATGTACTCACTAATAAGTGGATATTTGTCAAAAAAAAAATACAGAATACCCAAGATATAGTCCACAGAACTCAAAAAGGTCAACAAGCTGAAGTGCCCAAGTAAGGACACCTCAGTCCCAGTTGAGAGAGAGAAGAAAGCAATCACATGAGAGAGGGAGGTAAGGAGGGAATGACCTGGGAAGGAAAGTGGATGGGGTTGGGAGGAAGAGGGGAACCTAATCTGGTACTGAGTGAGGGAAAATGACTGAAGGCCTGAGGGAGATCCAAAAGAATGGAAACAGGCAACCACAGGAGCTAGGATGGAAAAAGAACACAGAATGCACCAGAGACCTAGGAGCTGAGAGACTCTCAGGACTCAAAGGGAGACACCTGAAATGGCTGACAGTAGGGAAAGGGAACTGATAGAGCCAACCTCCGGCAGCAAGTGAGGGAGAGGGGGCATCCCACAGTCACAACTCTGACCCATAATTGTTCCTGTCTGAAAGAACTGCAGGGATGGAAATGGAGGGAAAGAAAGTCCAGCAACAGGACCAAAGTGGAATCCAGCTCAAGGGCAGGTCCCAAGCCTGACACTACTACTGAGGCTATGGAGCGCTCACAAAAAGGGACCTACCGTGACTGCCCTCCAAAATACTCAAGAAGCAGCTGAAAGTGTCATATGCAGATATTTGCACCCAACCAATGGACAGAAGCAGATGACCCCTGTGGTTGAATTAGGGAAAAGCTGGAAGAAGCTTAGGAGGTGGGCAACTGTAGAGAGCTGCCCAAACCGTGCCCTAAAGATGGCGCCAGCTTCCGCTCCAGCAAGGAGCGCAAGAGTAGTAAACAACACCTTATTTGGCTATGCTTGTTTGCCTGGCTTGCTTCCGAGTATGGCAACCTATCTGCATGCACCACGTGGCCTACTGAGATAGGCTCAGGATAGAGCATTTAAGGGCCTGGGGGATTGCCCATGGGGGAGAAGACAGTCAGTCAGTAAGTCGGTCAGTCAGTCAGGAGGAGTCAGTCAGGGGGCTCACCTCTACACAATGCTGACTGTAAAGTATCCTGAGTAAACCGCTAAGAGAAGGAACCGGTTGTGTTGTGTCTTAATTCCTGTTGGTCAGGGTTGGCATGGAGCAGGTGACCCTGTAAGAGGACCAGTAGTCTCAATTAACCTGGATCCCCAAGATCTCTCAGACACCGGATCACCAAGCAGACAGTATAAACCAGCTGATATGAGGCCATCAACACATATACAGCAGAGGACTTCCTGGTCTGGGTTCAGTCAGAGAAGATGCACTTAACTCTTAAGAGACTGGAGGCCCCAGGACACCCTCATGGAGACAGGAGAGTAGGGAGGATATATGGATTATGGAACAGTTGGAGGGTGGACAAGGAGGGGAACAAAATCTGAAGTGTAAATAAATAAATAAATAAATAAATAAATAAAAGATTTAAAAAAAGAAAAAAGTAATAGTGAAAAGTTGGAACTCTGTGTATATATGTGTGTGCACACATCTGTGTGTCCATATCTACATGTGTATATGAGTGCTAGAGTGTTTTCATAGGTGTGTGGATATTCTCATTACTTTACGAGTATGTGCATTTGTTTGTGTATACATGAATGTGTGCATGTGCTCTGAGTATGTGTATGAGTGACTGCTCTGTGCATGTGTTTATAAGAGTGTTTGTGAGTGTGTATTATGGAAGATATTTGTGCAATATCTATTAAATTTGACTACATGTTAAGTATCAAGCTGTTTTTCAAAAAACAAAAGTAAAGGGATAGAATCAAGGAAGGAAAACAGTATAGATTTATTTTTCTTAATATTCAAATGTGAGATTGGAAATTCCTTTTACAGCTTGTTTTCTTTTCCTCAAATAATCCCCATCCTCTATGAGTGCCTATACTCCTAGATTTTATAATTCTCTCTCCAGGATGACATTTTAATACTGTGTTCTTTCTGTGCCTGCCATATTTGTATGTACATCATTGATGTTAGCTTATTGAAACACACAAGTGAGCTATTTCCTAAGGAGATTCATTATTTTAACATCATCACCTATAGATATTTTAATTTTAAGACGTTGTATGAAAGTAGCCATAATGAAGATGCAATTGTCATACTTAAAGCAAGACTCAAGACAGCCATTAGTCTAATGGTGACTGTATTTGGAGAATCCATGGCTTTGTGGAACAAAGTACTTCCCTGGAAAAGAAATGATTGAAATTCACATAAACAAAGCAAAGCCTAGTTTTATTTAAAATACCATTTCCTTTCAACTATGAAGACTTCTCCCTTAGTCTTAATGTAAACTAATTAAAGTCATGTCAATGATTCCAATCTCAGAGGAAAGAGGAGAGGAAAGTAAAGAAAAAGGGAGACTGCTGAATTGTGTTAGAGAAAAAGAATAGTCAGAAATCCTAACTAGAGTGGGAGGAATAAATTATTAAGTCGCCCACACTCTCCATTTAAAATCTCTATTATTTAATTTTGCATCTATAAATGTTCTCATGCAATCACTGGTAAAGCACTAATTAGTATTTATGAACTGATTCATTCAATGCTTGACCTTTGGATAATTAGCTCCCTGAATTCTGTTCTTTCGATATACAAATAGCTTGGCAAAACTGATTTCCTTCAGTTCTGAATATCCCATGTTTAATTAAAATAGCTTTAAGTTTCTTTTTCTGTACTCACTGAAACCACATTTTTATCATAGTGCAAAATGTCTTCATTAATTACTTTGCATTAAGACACATTACTTTATAATAATAATTCAGTTTTAGTATAGACTCCACTTTAATGATTCTTGGAGAATTGAATAGGATTCTTAAAACTATAATTATGTCTTATGCTATCTTTTCAAAATGATTAGAAGGTAGAGAGTGTTATGACTTTGCAGATGAGGAAACTAAAACACAGGTAAAATAATTTTAACAGAGCTCATTAAGACATCTGTGTGAACGCTGAGGTTTTCTTTTCCTTTCTTTTCTTTTTCCCCATGGGTACTTTCTACTTTACTAACATTTGCCTATGCTCATCCCTGTGTTCCCTATAAACTCCCATGGAGTTTTCCCAAAGAATAAATGGAGCATTTTCATTATGTTAAGCTTTATTTCTTATTTACTCCCCACAGACTTCTCAACCAAATAACCTGTCCTTGTGTACCTACATCTGTGACATTCATACCTTCTTAATTTGTGGTGGTTTACAGTACCTGGTGATATTCTGGCAGTCACACCTACAGGACTCAGACTATAATTAGTACATGGTACAGTGAAGTGACTGTGAAGGAGCAGTAAAAATGTCTGTTTAGGAGGCTAGAGAGCTGTTAAGAGTGCTGGCTGCTTTTCCAGAGGTCCTGAGTTCAGTTCCCAGCAACCACATAGTGCCTTACAACTATCTGTAATGCGATCCAGTGTCTTCTTCTGGTGTCTGAAGACAGCTATGGTGAACTCATAGACATGAAATAAATAAATGATTTAAAAATGTCTGTTTAACAGACAAGTTCATTATGTCAATTACAGCAAAGAAACACTGCTCTCATAGAACGTAGGTTATGTGTCAATAGTACAATCAAGGGAGAATGTGATAAGATTTCAGGTTTTGAGGTGGCCATAGAAGATGCAAAACTTGTTTGGGTAAGGCCAAGTATGCTCCATGCTGGCTTTATATGTGTGGCCTAGAGGAGAAAAGGCATCAGAATGATGCTCATGGAGGCTGTTCTCGAGAAACTGATTAGCAGAGTCACAGCCACAGTCAGAGAAAGACTTAAAGGATCACGCTGACTGCTATTTTCTCCTGTTATTATTGTTAGTCAAGCTGAGATAGCAAATAATTTTGCCCGGTGTATAGTAACATAAATATTGGTAATGTGTTTATTTCTCTTCCTTTAAATTATGGATAGTTGTCTCTCTATATAAGAGCATAGTATGGAAGGATTTTAAATAAGCTTGAATTTAACTCACAACATTTCTGGTTAGTAATCGCCCCAAACTGTGGATATTGACACTTCATCCTTTTCACTAGTGGAAATATTCAAGATGTCTTTCACAGGCTCATAGTGCTAAAGAACCAAGGGAAGGCCTCCACCTCAGGCTGCATCGCAGGAGCTGATGTTCCCTCTGTTGCCTACCTTGCCGTGACTTCTCTTTAACATCGGGGCTGTTTGCTCCCATGAACTTTGGTTGCTTAGACATACTCATCAAAATTTGCAAAGTCTAAAGTAGATTTGGGGGTAAATAATGAAGCCGGATGCTATAATACCGTTTCAGGTTTTGAAATTGCTCAATTATAATGGTACTTCCAAAGTGGTCTGAGATGCACTGTCCAGCTCCCCCATCCTCATAGGGTTTCTCAACAAAGACTGTAACTGTGACAACTGACAGTAGCCTGCAAAGGCTGCTTCATCCTCCCACTCTCTCAATCCTCCTGCATCTTCTAACCTCTTCTGCAGGGGTAAATGCCTATCTTGACACAAAGGAAGGCAAATGAAGGATAATCTGACTTAATGTTGACTGTCTCCTACAAGGTCTATCTCTTGCTGGATTCATGGCCACTTAAAGGCACCGTAGACAAATTTTAGTCTGAGCCCTGTAGTTGTGGCTGCCAGAATATCACCAGGGACTGTAAACCACCACAAATTAGGAAGGTACAAAAAACAAATGTATCCCAGGTTGTTTGGTTGAGAAGTCTGTAGGAAGTGAATAAGACATAAAGCTTAGCATAAAGAATATGGACTCTCCTATTATACAGTTAATCATATGTGTTGAAAATGGTGTCTCTCAAGATACTTACCCTCCCTGCAAAAGCAGTGATGTTTTATACAGATACTATATGTAGCTATTCAAATTTTTGTTGCAAATTTTAATTACATAAAATATATACTTCACCAAATTAACTCATTCCTAAATATAGTGTTTCTTAGGATTGACTCATTTTTCTCCTTTTTATTAGTTCTTTTATATATTCATGTGATATATTTTGGTCATATTCAACTTCTCTCAGGTCTACACCCTTACTTATTAACCCAACAGTGTGTCCTCATTTATGTAAAACTCCGTTAAGAACAATTTGTGACGCCAATATGCACTTGTATATGTGACTTCCAATTGGAAGCCAGTTAACTTACCAGAGGCTATACTCTTTAAAAATGCTTGACCCCTTCTCTCAAAAAGATGCCAGTTGACAACTGCTCCTCAGTTACTGCTAGATTTTGTGTGCAGCCCTCTTTCTATATGTGGATTATGTTTAACTTAAGCTTACATTTGTCTTCTCATGCTGCCACAAGTGCTATGAGTTTGTTTGCCCAACTTCCCAGTTATGGCCTCCAAACATTGTTTCCTTGTAGTCATTCACCACAGCTAGCCCTTATACTCTTTCTGTCCCATCTTTTCTATTGATGTCTGAGACTTGAGAGATCTTAATACAGAGATATCCTATTTAGAGCTAAGCATTCCACCATATATTTTTCTCTACATATTGACAAGTTTTGGGTCTCTGTTAGTTGCCAAACTCAAAAACAAAAAAAAAAAAAAAAAAAACAAACAAGCAAACAAAAAACCTTCCCTAATGAGGATTGGAAGACACAGTAATCTATGGGTTTAATGAAGCCTTCAGGACTCAGCTAAATGTGATGTTAATTTAGCAGAATAATAGTAGTAAGTTCATCCTTAGTTCTTCTGGAGTGTTTATCTATAAGTTTTGGCCCAGTAATGGTGCTACATATGGGTTTAATCCTGTGGAGTAACACTTAGGTCCATTCAGAAACTGGTTATTTACTCTTGTGACATTCACACCACTATTGCACGAGTGGGTGGATGTTGCCAGGACTGTCATCATTAGACCTTTTAGCATTCACAGATAGATGGCACTGACGGTTGTTTTCTCTAACACGAGAGTCCACCCAACTATAACACCATAGAAGCTAGCCAGTAGGGATGAAACTTTGAGTTCAGTACTGGCTTGATTCTATG
>JADRCD010210470.1:0-66897 GCA_019843815.1 Montemys delectorum
GTGGAAGCACCTGTGGGTGCCCTTACCTCAGTTAGCAGAAGGCTCTTTCAGTAAGGTTATGTGTGTGTTAGATCCCATTTCTGCCAAAAGCTATTAGTGCTCTCATTAAAGCCCATTCTCGCTTTTGTTTTTAAGATGGTAATGGCTTTGGGGGCAACACAAATTTCAAAATCCACAATTTTCTCTATTCCAAACCAATTAGCAATCAGAGCCACTTGTGAGCTTCAACCAGGCTGTTCCGTCAATCTCACAGCAGCTCTCCCCAATTCGAGTCAATTTAACCTAATCTAACTTAATACCCCCTTCTGCTTTTAGATAGCTCAACCCTACCCCATTTTATATTTACTTAATATCCACAAACATTCACAGACAGCTCACAGGAGTAAGTGTATGGTATTACAGCATGTGTGCAGTGAGAGCCAATGTTGCAAATCCAAAGCATGGTCAACCTCTGCCTATTTGAGTTGGTGTGAAATTCCATTTAAAATAAACCCACTGGGAGGAGGAGGAGGAGGAGAAAGCTAAAGCATTTTAGAACTGGGCTAATCTCAAATTCTCCAGAGAAGAGATCCATTTTGAAGAGAATTTCTCTCAGTGTGGCTCCTTTATGCCGTGTACTCCTTACCCAGCCTTATGCAGTTGAGAAGTTGTTATAGGACTTTAGGCTTCTGGTTTGGTGTGTAAGAGGCTTGGAAGACTTTATTCCATGTGAACATCAAGGCAGGAGCAGAGGCAACTGAAAGATCAATACATGTTTCTAAGAGAAATGAAATCAAACTATTCCAAACCAAGAGAGATAGCCAGGCAGACAGACCTCTTCGTGAAAACTGCGTATCAGAAATAGAAACTGGAAGTGACAAGTTACTGAAGGAATTATGTGTATGCATCTCATCTTTAAAAACCCCAGGGAAGACAGGCCTAGCGGGCACACACTTCTAATCCCAGCACTGAGGAGTAGATCTGCGAGTTCAAGGCCAGCCTGGGCTACAGAGGGAGTTCAGAACAGCCAGGGCTACACAGAGAAACCTGGTCTCGAAAACAAAGAAACAGAACAAAACAAATGAACGAACAAACATACAAACAAAAAACCTTCCAAAGAAACCAAGTCCTCAGAAAACCCCAAGACTGTGTGAGCTGTGTCTCTTAAAGCTGCATCTGGCTCTTATAGTATCAGTGAAAGGTCCTGTCAGAGTTCAGCAGTAAAAGAGGAAAAGACCATTTTTTTGGAAACATACTATAGTGTTTTGTTCTTCTTACCAAGGTCTACCCTCAAGAGAAACTAACCAGAACTGAACTACTGAGATTTTTTTTAAAAGCCCTATGGACTGAGCTTGCCTACCATGTACAAAGCCTTGCACTGCCTTGTCTAGGCATGGTGGCACACACCTATATCACTGCTTGAAAAGTAGAAGTAGGAGGATCAGAAATTCAAGGTCACCCTTGGTTACATAGAGAGCTCAAGGTTAACTTAGTATTTGAGAGATTCAGCCTCAAAACAAATAGGCAAATAAACCAATTAACCACAGAAGGAAAATATGTAATCCAGCATCTTTTAGCAATACCTAAGTGGTGTGTACTGGAGAGACTGAGATGTACTTGTGAAGTTCAGAGACCAGGGGCACAACCTTGCTAAAAGATCAAGACCTAAACCGTAGGCCTCCATAGATTACTATAGACTAGAAGAGCAATGGTTTAGACCATAGGACAGAACACTTGTCTCTTCAGCATCTACTACCCCATTACCAAAGGCCTACTCACAGCAGATTTTCCCCCAAAATGTTATGTCTAGATATCAAAAGAGAAAAGTGCCAGTCATACAAAAACACATAACAAGACACAATAAACAAAAAGCAACTTGAAGAGCAAAGACAAACAGAATTGGATTCAGATATGCTATGGATGTTGACCTTATCTAACTTGAAGTTTTACAATAGCTATGATTAATATGTAAGAGGCTGTAGTAGACAGAGTAGATATGAGGAAAGAAGAGATGGGAAAACTAGGTAGAGATAAAATTCTAAGTGAAAGTGAGAGAGGAAAGGAAAAGCCACTGTCGAAGAAATAAGCACTGTTTCTAGAGGAGATACAGGTAAACCAGGCATGGCTTAGTCACTGACCTTGAAAATATTATAGTAGAAACTCATGAAAAAATAAGCAGGCTTCTAATAATTTTTAAACTTCTATAAGTATATTCCTAAATGGTGCAATACAAATACATGAAACACTACACTAGGAGGTGGAGAAAGCCAAGGGGAAGCAGAAGAAATACTTTGAAGTATGATGGAGAATTTTCCCTAAATTAATATTGGATATTAAGTGATATCTGGAAAATATCCAAAAATCACTATAAGGATAAATATAAGAAACACTATAAGCAGGATAAATATAAGAAAAATGTCCATGTCATATCTCTTCCGAACCACAGAAAATACAATAGGGGAAAAAATCCCAAAAGAACACAGAGGGAGTAAAAAAGACATTACTAAAAATAAGAATTCCATCTAATTTCTTAGAAACCATACAAAAAAGGGGAATAGTAAAATATTAAAAGTTCTGACAGAAATATGTCCCACCACCTTAATACTATTCTGTGTGAAATTATCCTTTAAGAATTAAGAGGTCAGAGTTTGAAGAAATGGTTCCGTCTATTGGGAGCACACATTCTTATAGAGGAGTAGAATTTGGCTGCCAGCACCTCTATCCAGTGGCTTACAACGCCTGTGCATGCAGATCCACAGAATCTGCTCTATTCCATCCTCTGTAGTACTTTCATACATGTGCGTGCACGTGTGAGCACACACACACACACACACACACACAAGCTTTTAGAAAGAGGGAAACTGAGTTGTGGGTAAGATGGATGATCCAATTCTGCCTCAGTGTGAGTTGCTAAAGGAGGAAGTCAGAATAAGAAAACAGATATTTTATTTCAAATAGAGATATGCAGGTGGAAAGAGCAGAAAAAAAAAAGAGATGTGTAACACACAGAACCACCTGTGCAAGGGCAGCACTCACAGTGAGCTGGGCTCTTCTCCACCAATTAGTAATCAAGAAAATGCTCTACATACATTCTTATAGGGCCATCTGATGTAATTCCTCAATTAAGATTTCTTCTTCCCCTGGTGTATCAAGCTGACAAGAATAGCTGTCACAAGCTGACCACATATCAACCTGATACATAAATGCATCACTTTAGGACATACCCTTTCTTTCTTGTTTGTCCTCATGACCTCACATTAATATTATACTAAAGCATACAGCGCGATGTGAAAAGTTCCACAGAGAAGGAGGCAGAGCACAGTGGTTGGTGCAGACATCATTTCCAAAAGCAGTTTATTTTGTAATGGAGCTAATGGGAATCAAACATTCAAGAGAGGGACCCTCAGTAAGAAGACCCCCTCCTCCAAGAAGAAAAAAGAAAAAAAAAAGAAGAGATATTCAACCCAAAGAATTCACAGATCACAACACTGATAACAAGACAATGAAAAAGTAAGACAACATGTGTCCTCCAAAAGACAAGAACTCTTCAGCTACTGAATTCAAAGATACTAAAATGGGGAAAATATCATATGAAGATTTCAAAAGCATTTTGGTAAAAATGATGAGTGACCTGAAGGTCATTGAGATTTTTTTATTTTTTATTTTTTAAAAATACCAACAACAATGGAAAGAAATGTTGAAGATGAAAAACTCAATGAATGATAATTTTTAAAGGAAGTGGAAAGCATCACCGATACACTTGATCAAGCAGAAGAAAAACCATCAGGGATGGCGAGCAGGGTGATGAAATACAGTGCACTAGTTTACTTCTTTGTTGCTGTGACCAGACCCCTACCAACAAATAGCAATGAGGGGAGAAAAGGTTTATCTCATATTATAGGCTGTAGTCTGTCACTGAGGAAAGGCAAGGCAGGAACTGGAAGGTAGGTACTGGAGCAGAAAAAATAGAGGAATGTTGCTTATTGGTTTGCTTCTTCTCAGGAAGCTGGCTAGGTTTCCAGTACCAAGAATGATTTCCGTTCTGTTGAGCGAGTCCTAACTTCAATTAGAGAGCTGTTGGTTGTCACTCACATGTGGGTGCCACTTCTTACACCTTTATTCATATCTTGTCATTCTGGCAATTGTCATAGTTTCATGGGTGGGTGTTACAGCTGGGTAAGACTGTTTAGTTGTTTCCCTCCCTTGTCAGCTTGTACAGTATTTTCTGGAACCATAGAAGCTGGATCACAGCAAAGAGGTTTTCAGGTCAGATCCAATTATCCAAGTCATGTGTTCTAAATGTGTGGTGTCTTTAGCAATATGGACCCACACTTTACAACTGAAAGACAATAAAGGCTACAGAGATAATTTATATAGTTTTGGGAGTCACTTGGACTATTCTGACTAACCTTTTGATGTTTCTCATGTCTGGCACTGGAACTCTGCTAGTCATTCTTGTGAGAAACATTGTCAGCTTAAGTGGCAAAGTCACCGTTTAACATTAATAAATACATTTCAAGACAAGCACAAATTAAGGTAGTTCATGACCACCAGGCCAGCACTGCAGAAGATCATTACATGACTGCCATGGAGAAAGGAAGGACAAGGATGACCTCACCTCTATAACACAAGAAAAATAAAATTTATGAGAGGAATGACTGAACAAAGGAGATGTAAGAAGAAATTTTATATCCAACACAGTAAATGGGCAAACTTCTGATAGTAATGGGAATGAAATAAATAACAATTATTCAACTAAAGAGAAAACAAAAACAAAAACAGTAATTATAGTAATTACTAAATATCTCCCAATAATAACATTAAATATAAATGTATTTGAGTCATCAATAAAATTTAGTCAGATGAGATAATAAAAGACTGCATATTACTAAAAGGAGCAATGCATCCAGAATGTATAAAAAGTTTAAACATATATTCATCAGGCATTGGGTTTCCCAATTTCATAAAACAAACACAAATGGACATAAAATTTCAGATATGTCCTGACATAATAATCATGGATTATTTTAATATACCACTCTTATCTTTATATGCTATCTAAACTAAAAATTAACAAAGAATCTTTATATTTCAGTTGAATCATAGATAAAGTGAATATTCCATCTCACAGAAATAGAATATATAATCTTCTTAGCAGCCGAGGGAACCTAATATAGGATGGACTATATCTTAGGCCTCAAATTAAGCCTTGCAGAATACAGAGGAGTTGAAATAATCTTTTGTATCTTATTAAATCACAGTACAATAAAAGTAGAAATTGTTGGCAAGAAAGACTACAAAAAGTACACATACATGAAAATTGAACAAGACATTCTTGGAAGGCCAGTGGGCCATTGAAAAAAATCAGAAAGGAAATTAAGTTGTTTCTAGAATTAAATTAAAATGAAAGTACAACTTATGAGAACCTTTGGAATACAGCAGCTCTAAGAGAAAAGTATAAGCATATAAACTTACCTTTAAAAAATTGGAAAAATCTCAAATAAATAATCTAATGATGCACCTCAATGTTCTAAAAAATAAGAACAACACAAAGCTAAGCACAGTAAATAGTAAAAATAATAAATAATAAATGAGCAGTAAGTAATAAAAATCAGGAAAGATGCTGATGAAATGTGAACGAAAAGCACAATACACAAAATAAATCAATAAATTATATAAACAAGATGGGCAAACCCCTAGCCAAATCAACCAAAAAAGAAGACCCAAATTAATAAAATTAGAGATGAAAGAGGGAGGTTATTACCCATTCCAATGAAAGAGAATTATCACAGATTATTTTGAGAACTTATATTCTTAAAAACCTAGAATGTCTAGGGATGGTAGACAAAGCTGTAGACATGACCTACTAAATCCAGTCAAGAAAACATAAACAGTTTTTAAAAATCTATAACAACCAATGAGATTGAAATAGTGCTAAGAAGTCTGTCAGCACAAAAAGCCTGGGAGCAAATGAAGTCACTGCCAAATTCAATGAAACATTGGAAAATGAACCAGTATTCCCCAAACTGTGTCATGAAGTAGAAAGAGAGGGAATACAATTTATTAGAATTAATTTTTTTAGATTTATGTATTATATATATATATGAGTACATTGTCTCTATCTTTAGCCACACCAGAAGAGGACATCAGATCCCATTACAGATGGTTGTGAGGCACCATATGGTTGCTGGAAATTAGACTGAGGACCTCTGGAAGAGCAGTTAGTGCTCTTAATCACCAAGCCATCTCTCTAGTCCTGAGAAGAAACATTTTACGAAGAGAAGAATTCATTATACGAAGTCATCATTACCCTGATTCCCAAACTGGATAAAGACACAACAAATAAGAACGATTACAGATCAATTTCCCTGATAAATGTAGGCATAAATCGCCAATAAAATTCTTGCAAATATAACTTGAGACTACTTTAAGATAATCATATACCATGACCAAGTTGGCTTTGTTCTGTTGGATACAAAGTCTGTTAAACAAAATTAAATCATGAAGTACAATTTGGCATATAAGTAGAGTTCAGTACAGAAATCACATGGTAATCTATAAAAAAAAAGTCTTTGGCAAAGTTCAACACCCCTTTATAATCACTTTAAGAAATTACAACCAAAGAGAACATAACTCAACATTATAAAGGTAATAGATACAGGCACATACCCAAGTCACACTAAATGGGTAAAGCATTTCCTCTAGAATCTAAAATGAGAAAAGGTGGCCATTCTCTCCACTTACCCAGTAGAGTGCTTAAGATCTTATATGGAGCAACAAGATGAAAGAAAGAAAAATGAAAAGATGAAGGAAGGAAGATAGAAATGAATGAATAAATGTAGGCAGATATACAAATAAGAAAGGAAGAAATTAATTTATCTCTATTTGCAGACCATATGATCCTGTACTTAAAAGACCCTGAAGAGTCCCTCAGAAAATTTTTAGATTAGATTGGTTTCAGCAAAGTAGCAGGATATAAAATTCAGTGTATAGATATCAATATCTTTCCTGAATGTCAATAAAGAACCTACTCAAAAAATGAAATCAGTTGGTCTAATAAGATGGCTTACTGGGGAAGATCACTTGTTCTCAAGCCTGATGATCCATGTTTGATTACTAAAACACACACATGGAAGGAGAGATCTGACTCCCACAATTTTTCCTCTGATTTCCACATCTGTAGTATGTAACATGTATGTGCCTCAAATAAACAAATAAATATTAAAAAGTAAAATAAAAATCAGAAAGAAATCCTGGGGAAAATATCATTCACAATCACTTCAGAAACAAAATAAACAAACTAGGAACTAATGAACCTAAGGACATAAAAGACTTTTACAATGAAACGTTTAAGACAGGGGCTGGAGAGATGGCTCAATGGTTAAGAGTACTGACTGCTCTTCCAGACGTCCTGAGTTCATTTCTCAGCAACCACATGGTGTCTTACAACCATCTGTAATGGGATCTGATGTCCTCTTCTGGTGTGTCTGAAGATAGAGACAGTGTACTCATATACATGAAATAAATGAATCTTTAAAAAATGTTTAAGACATTAAAAATTAAATGAAAAGAAAACAGAAAATGGAAAGACCTCTTACATTCATGGTCTAGCAGAATTAAGACTGAGAAAATGGCTACAGTACTGAAAGTGATCTATAGAGTAAATGCACTATCCATCAAAAATCCAATACCATTCTTTACAGACTAGGAAAAATCTCTAAAATCTTTATGGAAATATGAAAGACCAATTCTGACCAGAAAGAACATCTCAAATTACATTATAGAATACAGTTACAAAAACAGCAGAGTACTAATACCCAAACCAATATGTAGAGCAATGGAATAAAATAAAGGACTCTCAAATGAAGCCCATACAGTTGCAGCCACCTAATATCTGACAAAGCTTTCAAAGCATACGTTGAGAAAATAAAAGACAGTGTCATTAACTAGTATTGCTAGAGCAAATATATTTCATAGATACGAATGAAACTAGATCTACATCTCTCACCCTACACAAAATCAGTCAAAATGGATCAAGGATCTTGATGTCGAGTTTAATAAAAATGCTAAATGAGAACAGAAAAATATTTAAGGACTCCAACAACACATTAAATAATCTAAAGAATAGACAAATGAGATTTTATGAAATTTCAAAACTTTCAGAACAAAAAAATGAAAAGACAGTCTATAAAATGGAGGAAAGGATTATAAGCAGCCATGCATCAGAAAAATGATTAATACTTAGGCTATGCAAAGAACTGTATAAACACACACACAGACACACAGACACACACACACACACACACACACACACACAGAGTTATCCATGGGCTAATGAGATGATTAGTTTTCAGAGTTAAAAATAGAAATGTCAGAAAATACTTGAAAACATGTTCAAAATCCTCAACCATTAGAGAGACATCCATAGACCACTTTGTCCAGTGACAGCAGAGTACATTCTGGGCCAAAAGCCATAGCTTCAAAAGCTTAAAGACTACAAATCATACAATAGCTACTCTCAGAACACAACACAATTGAACATAATCAAAATCAATAGCAGAAAGATAACTGGAAATTCAAATGTACAGATTAATCAACACATTTCTAAATAACAAATGGGTCAAAGAAGAATTTACAAGAAACTTTTAAAAATTGAACTGAATGAAAATGAGAACATAAATTATCAAAATTTATGGAGTGGGGGAGAAGGAGAGAAGTTTATAGCAATCAATATGTACTAAAAGAAATATATAACAATCAATCAGTTAAGCTTCCACCTTAGAAGACTAAGAAGGAAATTTAAATACAAAGTAAATAGAAAAGGAACAATAAAAACTAGCTCAGAAATGAGTAATATTAAAAGTAGAAAATCAACTGCGGGAAATCAATTAAACTATAAATTGCTTCTTTGAAAAGATCAATAAAATTGATAAGCCTTTAGATAGACTAGCCCAGAAGAAAAAGTCAGATTATAAATTATAAATGTCAGAAATGAAAAAGGGGGCATAATTACAGATGACATACATCAAAAGGATAATAAAAGGTTGCTCTGAACAACTTGGCTCACAAACCTCATGACCTGGATGAAATGTGACAATGCTTAAAAGACATAGTTTGTGGAAATGCACACAAGTAGGCCATCTGAATGCGTCTTTTCTACTGCACAAAAGAGTCCATGAACAACAAATAGAAGAGTTTATTGGGGGCTTATAGTTTCACAGGCTTAGAATTCATGATCGTCACAGCAGGGAGCATAGCAGCAGGCAGGCATGGTTGTGAAATAGCTGAGAGTTTACATCCTTATCATAAAGAAGGAGGCAAGGAAACCTAAGAAAGGTGTGAGCTCTTGAAACATCCAAACTCATCCCCCAAGACACACTCCTCCTCCAAGGTAATGCCTCTTCATCCTTTCCAGATGCTCCACCACATAGAGACCAAGAATTTAAATATAGGAGCCTATGAAGAAGATGACTCTTATTAAATCCATCACATTCCATTCCCTAACCCACATAGATTTGCAGCCATATCAATGCAAAATACATTTAGTCAAACTCCAAGCGTCCCCATAGTTTTTCATAGATTCAATTCAAATTAAAAGTCCAAAGCCTCTTTTACAACTCAAGGCAACGCTCAGTTATAATCACCTATAAAATAGAACCAAGCTATATACTTCCAACAAAAATCGCATAGAATATACATTAACATTCCAAAAGGGAAGAAAAAATAGAGTAATGAGAAAACCCAGCAGGGCAAATTCCAATTCTGTAGCCTTATATCCAAAGTCCAAGAACTTAGATGACCCTTCTCTTCCAGGTTTACTGATTGCAACACATTTTTCTTTCTTGGGCGGTTCCGCTCCCTATGCACAGCTATACTTGGCAGGTATCCTGTGGCTACAGCAACTCCAATATTTTGGGGTCTCCCACACAATCCAGACTTCACACAATGTGGCCTCTGTGGGTCTCCATACTGGATCTAATAGGGAATATCTATACTGCCAACATCCCCCTGAAACTCATATTGTACTTATTGTTGAAAAACTTAAGCTTTCCCATGAAGATTAGGAAAAGGCAAGACATTACCTCTCACCACTATTTTTCAATATTGTATCAGAAGTCCAAGCGAATACAATAAGAAGAGAAAATAAAAGGTTTATTAGGGGGCAAGATGAAGTAAGACTGTATTTGTTCAAAGATGGTGTGCTTATTTTGCAGAAAATCCAAAGGAATTGTCAAAGCTTCTGGAAATAAGAAGTTACAGCAGCATGTATAACTAATACAGAAATTAAGATGCTTTCTACATATTATAGCCACAACCAAATAAAAGTGAAATATACTAGGGTCTCTGGGAGGAGTGGGGGTTCAAAAGGGAAACAAGAATGTGATTTAATTCTATTTACTTAAAATATGTTTTTAAATGTTAACAATTTCAGATAAATTGAAATCATGTAACTTTTCTCATCATAATGCAATAAAAGTTAAAAAAGTGAAATATACTATCATTTACATTAGCACTTAGTAAATTGAAATATAAATTTTAATCTAACAAAATAAGTGAGATAATATATTATATATTTATATATTTTATATATGCATATGTGATGAAAGTGTAAAACTATGAAGAGATAAATGAAAAGCTAAATAAATTCAGCAATATTCCATGCTTATTGATAGAAATATTAAGTATCATGAAGATATTAGTTCTTCTCAATTTGATTTGTAAATTCAAAGCAATTCCAAGAAAATTTCACCAAAAGTTACTTTGTAACTGTTGAGAAACTGAATCTAAAGTTGGTTTGGAACACAGTAGATCTAGAATAGTTGACGTAATATTGAAGAAAAACAAAGATGGAGGGCTGATTCGACTCAATTCTGGAAGAAAAAAAAATGATCTTTTATTTCAGTCTCAAAAAACATGTAAAACAGTAAATCCAGACACAGACCTCAGACCTTTCACAAAAATTAACTGAAACAAAACAAAACAAACCTAAAAAGAGTCAAGAACCTAAAGGCAAGTCATAGACCAGAAATCTTCCAGAAGAAAATGGAAAGGAAATTTATTATGACCTATGACAATCAGAGGCATAATACATGAAATACATAATTGTTGATCTGAACTTCATTAATATTATAATTTCTGCTAGCTGGAAATGGATTGTCTAAAACATACAGAGAGCTTTTAAACTTAAGAATAAAGGTCTAGGGAGATGGCTTAGTGGGTGATGTACTTGCCTTACTAGCACAAGGATGTGTGTTCAGTTCTCAGAACCCAGGTGAAGACGCCTAGCGTTGTGGTGGGAATTTGTAATCCCTGCACTGGGAAAGTGGAGACAAAAGAAGTCTGGAGCTTGCTAGCTGGCCAGCCTAGTTTTCTGTGTGAGCTTCAGACAAAAATAAGGTGCTTTGTCTCAAAATAAGGTGGATGAAGTGCCTGAGAAATGGACTCTACATACAGAAATACAAGAAGCTAGAATTTAAATAGATGTTGACTACCAGACAGATATATGCTTAAAGATTATTTAGACTGATGTGTTTGTGTGTGTGTGTGTGTGTGTGTGTGTGTGTGTGTGGCGTGTACAAAACATTAATTTAGTAAAAAACGAGGACATGAATTTGAAAGAGATAAAAATGGATATATAGGTTTGGAGAGAAGGAAGGAAAGGGGGAAATGATGTAATTATACTGTAATCTCAAAACCAATGACAGCATAGTACAGATGGTAGAAGTGCAAACTGGCACAGCTACTTTGAAAGTCAGCTTGATAGTGACTTACAAAGCTAAACCAAATGTATTCTAGGCATGCATGTTGGCAAATGCCTGTAAATCAAGAGCTTGAGAGGTACAAGGAGAATCATAAGTTCAAGGCCATCCTAGGTTACATTGTAAGTTAAAAGTGAGCTTGGGCTGTATAGTAAGACATTGGAGAGAGAGAGAGAGAGAGAGAGAGAGAGAGAGAGAGAGAGAGAGAGAGAGAGAGAGAGAATTAAAATAAAATCCACCAAAATCAAATGAATTTGAGCATACTCATTACACAAACCAGTAACAAAACCTCAGATAGCTACCTGGATGAATTAAAAAACATGTTCATTCAAAAACCTACTCATGAATATTTATAGCAGTTTTGTTCATAATTGCTGGAAGTCAGAAGCAACAAAGATGTCCTTCAATGGGTGAACAGATAAATACACTGTGGTACTCATCTATCCAGGATAGAATATTTTTTCAGCACTAAAAAGAAATGAGCTGCCTGTCAAACCATGAAAAGACATGGAGGGCGCCTAAATGCCTATTATTAGGCAGAAAGCCAGTCTAAAAAGATTCCAGCTGTCTGTCATTTCTGGGAAAGACAAACTCATACAGACAGCATCTTTGTTACTCTTCCTGTTGCAAAAGCAGCTTAAGAGAGAAAGGCTTTGTTTTGGCTCACAGTTCCAGCTCACAGCAGCAGGAGCATAGTGGAGTGAGTCCCATTGTGTCCACAGTCAGGAAGCAGAGGGCAACGAACACTGACTGGATCCTCCTGCTCAGCTTTCTTTGCTCACTTGGTCTACCATCCCAGCTGGGAAATAGTGTTGCCTGCAATGCATGGATCTTCCCACTTTAGTTAATAAAATCAAGATAACACTCCAAGCTAATGCCCCCCACAGATATAACCAGATGCCCACCTCCCAAGGGGTTCTATATTCTGTTAAACTGACAAATAAAATTACCACAGACACTAAAATGATCAATAGCTACCCAAGGTTAAAGGATAGATGGACAGATAAATCAAGACCAGAGGATTTAGAGGATAATGAAGCTACTCTTGAAGTGTTAGAATGGTGGATACATGGCAGTCGATGTTTTTCTCAAACCAAGAGCATGCGTAACACCAAGACTAGACACATGTGCAAACTGTGGACCCCAGATGATTATGATAACTAATAAAGATTCATCATTTCTCAAAAGTGTACCATTCAGGTGTGTGTGGAGAGGTGATAACTGGGGTGGTTATGGATGTGAGGGCAGGAATATGCTCAACTGCACTGTTAAATGTCCTCTAAAAAGCAAAGTTTATTTTAAAATGTATGTTATAATAACTTGCACTAAATCTGTTCTCATGTGTACCCTAGAATATGTTTTATTCTAAGGGGGGTCAATTAATGAGTAGATAGTGATTAAATTTATGTAGTTTAAAAGGCCAATAATTTGTAATTTTAAAAAATCCATATCTTAACTGGTTTCTTAATTATCCAACCAAAGTTAATTAGGCTGGAACCTCTTTAAAGTAAGAAATTTGAAGCTGGAGAGATGGCTCAGCAGTTAAGAATGCTTAAGGCTCTTGTAGAGTTCCTGTATTCTGCTGCAAGCACACACATTAGGAAGCACACAGACACCTGAAAACTCCAGTTCCAGGGAATGCAATGACTTCTGGCATCTGCAGGCACTGTACACAGATGGTATACACAAACTCATGAAGGCACATACACACGCACACACACACACACACACACACATGCACACATACACATATACAACATACACACATACATACATATACACACATGCACACATATACATATACACATACACACTTCATACATACATGTACACACACATAAATATAAATAAAAAGGAAGACATGTAAGCAAGGCATAGGAAATAACATAGCTAGCTCACTGCAGGGAGATGCTGAAGAGGGAGGGAGAGTAGGAAGGTGAGAATGTGATAATGGAGGTTGTGACACAAAGAATTGGAGTGCCGTTTTGTATAATATGCAAGGGCTGGCAAAGGAGAATACAAAATTTATTTTCCATGGCACGAACCTTGAGTGAGATCGCTAACATAAAATAGTACCAGTTTTGTGGCTAAGTCAGGACAAGTTTCAGCACTGTGGCAAGAAATCATCTTTGTTTAGTGAGTAGAGACTCTGAAGTCTGTGAACTTACTTTGACACGGAGCATTAGTGTGTCTCTAGCCAAGTCTGGTGGGCCTTGCTGGTGGCATCCCAGCATTCCCTTTTGTTTTTGCCTTCTTAGCATCTCTTCAATAGTGTTCAAGTCCTGCCTGAGGTCCTCACACAGCTGACCCAAGAAAGGCTGACACCACGACCACTTCCCAAACCAGGCATGGGATCTCCCTATTCCTGACACCCAGATCAGTTATGCTTTTCTTAGACATCCGACTGCACATAGTTTAGGCTTTGCGTTTACAGGGTTTCCCTCCCAGCTACTCATACCACTGTGGTGTAAATACAGCTATGACCACAACACACATGTGAGTGAGCTTGGCTATTCAAAAACATTGTATTTATAGGCAATAAAATTCGAATTTCATATAACCTGGATCAGCATGGTCTAGTAGCATTTCCTGGAATAGTAGAAGTGTTTTTTTATACCTACCAAACACAACTATTACATGCTTGAAATATGTCCAGTGTGCCTGAAGAATAAATAGAATTTCCAAATTGCATTTGATCTTTGTTAATTAACATAAACAGCCACTTTTGGCAAGCATAACTAGTAGTCTCACTCTCTCTCTATTTTAATATATTTTTAAAAATTTTTTGAGGGAGTTTTATTTTTTTCTTTTTCTTGTAAATATTTATTTATTTTATGCATATGAGTATACTGTCGCTCTCTTCAAACATACTGGAAGAGGGTATCGGATGGTTGTGAGCCACCATGTGGTTGCTGGGATTTGAACTCAGGACCTCTGGAAGAGCAGTCAGTGCTCTTAACCGCTGAGCCATCTCTCCAGCCCCTACTTTAATGCTTTTGATAGTGATTCTTTTTTTTTTTTTTTTTTTTTTTTTTTTTTTTATGTGTATGGATGTTTTGCCCGCAGGTGTGTATGTTCGTCATGTGCATGCAGGGTACCCAGAGGCCAGAAGAGGGCATCAGATCCCCTGGAATTGGAGTTATAGTGATTGTGATCCACCTGTATGTCTTGGCAACTGAACCTTGGTTTTCTGCAAGAGTAATCAATCACTGCACTGAGCAATACCTCGGGCCCACTATTTTCAATTTCTAATTACATTTATTTATCTGAGTATGTATGTGTTGGGAAGGGGTGCTTGTATGTGTGTGGTGGTCAGAGCACAATTTGTAAGAGTACGTTTTTTGTCCTTTCAGTATGTGGATCTCAGGGATCAAGCCCTGGTCATCAGGATTGGAATCTAGTGTCTTTGCCTTCTGAGTCACTTCCATGATCCTCACTCTATTTTTTTCAAATGTTCATATGGTTTTGGCTTTAAGATAAAGCCTTCTCTTTTTGCCTCTTTGTAAGCCAGCAGAGATGACCGAGCGCTCTCTCCATGGTACTGAAGGGAGATTTACATTGCCTGCTCTGAGGACTCCTGCTCTGCTCTTCAGTAATGACAAAGAAAACAAGGTAGTTTCCTTCTCTTGCTCGTTTAAACCATTGTAGACACGATGATAGACTTGCTCTGTTGATCCAGAGACCTTTTGGAAGTTATAAAGCTTTTTGGACTCTCTAACTGTGTGTGAGGCACAATGATCTCAGTATCTGAGCCACGACTAGGGCAGGAGGTACAACTGCCTCTTGAGGGGACCAGACAAGAGAGACACTACTGCATCTGGCAATGCATATCTCAACAGCAATTTTTCTAAGGAAATGCTCTGATCCAATTTGAAGATGAACTGTTGAGAATATAATAGCGAGTCTTCTAGGGACATCTAGGGAATTTTATCACAATTAAAAAAAATATGACTGTTGTCTTTGATGTGAACACAAGACTTTGTAGCACATTCCTTGTTGGATTCTGCATTATAAATACTAAGAAACTGATCTTATGATAGGAGAGTAGTCCTTAATGATAATACTGAATGACAAAATCAATTTCTTCCTAAAGCCAGACCTTTCTTACAGCTACCAGGTGTGTAAGATGTAAATAAACACTTATGAATCTCCCTATCCTCCCTTGTCTCTTCCTACCCTTCCTCCATCAGTTTTTTGAGCCAAGGTCACAGTACAAACTAGCCTGGAACTCACAATGAGCCTAATATATACTCAAACATTCTTTCTTTTTTTTTTATTAGATATTTTCTTTATTTGCATTTCAAATGTTATCCCCTTTCCTGGTTTCTCCTCCAAAAAAACTCCTATTCCCTCCCACCTCCCCCTGCTGACTGACCCACCAACTCCCACTTCCTGGCCCTGGCATTCCCCTACACTGGGGCATAGAGCCTTCACAGGACCAAGGGCCTCTCCTCCCATTGCTGAACAACAAGGTCATCCTCTGCTACATATGCAGCTGGAGCCATGAGTCCCAATATATCTACTCTTTGGTTGGTGGTTTAGTCCCTGGGAGCTCTGGGGGTACTGGTTAGATCATATTATTGTTCCTCCTGTGGGGCTGCAAACCCCTTCAGCTCCTTGGGTCCTTTCTCTAGCTCCTCCATTGGAGACCCTGTGCTCAGTCTAATAGTTGGCTGCGAGCCTCCACCTCTGTATTTGTCAGGTACTGGTAGAGCCTCTCAGGAGACAGCTATGTCAGAGTCCTGTCAGCAAGCACTTGTAGGCATCCACAATAGTGTCTGGGATTGGTGACTGTATATGGGATGGATCCCCAGGTGGGGCAGTCTCTGGATAGTCATTCCTTCAGTCTTCGTTCCACACTTGGTCTCTGTAACGCCTTCCATGGGTATTTTGTTCTCCCTTCTAAGAAGGATCAAAGTACCCACACTTTAGTCTTTCTTCTTCTTGAGTTTCATGTGGTTTGTGAATTGTATCTTGGGTATTCTGAGCTTCTGAGTTAATATCCACTTATCAGTAAGTGCATACCATTTGTGTTCTTTTGTGATTGGGTTACCTCATTCAGGATGATATTCTCCAGATCGATCCATTTCCCTAAGAATTTCATAAATTCATTGTTTTTAATACCTGAGTAGTACTCCATTGTGTAGGTGTACCACATTTTCTGTATCCATTCCTCTGTTGAGGAATATCTGCATTGTTTCCAGCTTCTGGCTATTATAAATAAGGCTGTTATGAACATAGTGGCGCATGTGTTTTATTACATGTAGGAGCATCTTCTGCGTATATGCCCAGGAGTGGTATTGCTGGGTCCTGAGGTAGTACCACGTCCAATTTTCTGAGGAACTGCCAAACTGATTTCGAGAGTGGTTGTATCAGCTTGCAATCTCACCAGCAATGAAGGAGTGTTCTTCTTTCTCCAGAACCTTGCCAGCATCTGCTGTCATCTGAGTTTTTGATTTTAGTCATTCTGACTGGTGTGAGGTGGAATTTCAGGGTTGTTTTGAGTCGCATTTCACTGATGACTAAGGATGTTGAACATTTCTTTAGGTGCTTCTCAGCCATTCAGTATTCCTCAGTTGAGAATTCTTTGTTTAGCTCTGTACCCCATTTTTAATAGGGTTATTTGGTTCTCTGGAGTCTAATTTCTTGAGTTCTTTGTATACATTGAATATTAGCCCTCTATCAGATGTAGGATTGGTAATGATCTTTTCCCAATCTGTTAGTTGCTGTTTTGTCCTATTGACAGTGTCCTTTGCCTTACAGAAGCTTTGTAATTTTATGAGGTTCCATTTGTCAATTCTTGATCTTAGAGCATAAGTCTTCACTTTCGTCTATACCTATTACCTTTAGGTTTGGTCTTCTCATTGTGTCCTGGATTTCCTGGATGTTTTGGGTGAGGAGCTTTTTTCATTTTCTGTTTTCTTTGACTGTTGTGTCAACGTTTTCTATGGTATCTTCTGCACCTGAGATTCTCTCTTCTATCTCTTGTATTCTGTTGGTGATGCTTGCATCTAGAGCTCCTGACTTCTTTCCTAGGTTTTCTATCCCCAGAGTTGTCTCCCTTTGTGATTTCTTGATTGTTTCTACTTCCATTTTAGATCCTGGATGGTTTTATTTAATTCCTTCACCTGCTTATTTGTGTTTTCCTGTAATTCTTTAAAGGATTTTTGTGTTTCCTCTTTAAGGGCTTGTACCTGTTTACCTATGTTCTCCTGTATTACTTCAAGGGAGTTATTTATATCTTTCTTAAAATCCTCTATCACCATCATGAGATATGATTTTAAATCCAAATCTTGCTTTTCTGGTGTGTTGTGGTATCCAGGACTTGCTGTGGTGGGAGTACTGGGTTGTGTCAGCTCTCCTGGAAGATCAATTCTCTCCTGGCAAGACCCATGCACAGAGTGCTGTGAATCAGCTCCAACTCCTGGGTGCAGATGGAGGCAGGAAGGACTCTGTCCCAGCTGCTTTGCTGCCTCTGCAGCCTGTGCACTCCTGGCTGGTCCTGCCTTAAGACAGTTACTGGAAAGAAAATGACAATCTCACCTGAGTCCCAGGGCCAGAGCATTCCCTGGAGACAAGCTCTCTGCTGGCAGGAATGGTGCAGAGAGGGCTGCAGAACAGCCCCACCTCCTGGGTGTAGATGGAGGCAGGAAGGACACTCATACTCAAACTTTCAATGGACTGCTTACATCACCCTCCTGAGTGCTGAGATTAAAGCCACCACAACCACCTAAATCAACATATTTCTGAATAATGTTTCTATTAATTACAGTCCACAGCATTCTAACATACTGTCTTGGTCTGGTTTCTGTTACTGTGATAAAACATTGACCAAAGACAGCTTGGGAAGGAGAGTATATATATGTATATATACATATATATACACATATATGTGGCTTATATACATATATATACATATATATATTATATTATACTATATGGCTTACATGTCCTGATCCCAGTCCATCATTGAGAGAATATGGATAAAGGAACTGAAGTAAAACACACACACACACACACACACACACACACACACACACATACACACACACACACAAAACCAAAACCAATTCCAATACCAATACCAATACCAAAACCAAAACCAAAACCAAAACCAAAACCAAAACCAAAACCAAAAAAAAAAAAAAAACCATGGAGAAATCCTGCTCACTGGCTTACTCTCTGTGTCTGGCAAGACAACCACGGACAACCTTCCCAGGGGTAGTGCCACCCACAGTGGGCTAGGTCGTCCTTCATCAATCATTAATCAAGAAAATGGCCCACAGAGTAGCCTATAGATCAATCTGATAGAGGCAACTGAAGTTCCCTAATCTGAGTATTCTAATTAATGTAAAACTGGCAAAACAAAGTAAAACAAAGAAACAAAAACAACAAAAGCTAAAGAGTCTTTTTTCTAATCTATTCTATGTTAAAATGTACATATTCCACCTCATTTTCAAATTGTTGGAAAGCAGCACAAACCTTACCATCTACAAAACTATATAGTTTATCTAGTAGAATCCTTCCTTTCTCATCTTAGGGGCACAAAAATAAAAGCATGTCTTATCTTTGGTGCACCCTAAATTCTGAAGAATTAATTTTATTTGGTGTTATTTTAGGTTTAGGGTTTTTTTTTTCCTTTTACCTGGGGTGGGACAAGAAGAGGATACTTATAGCTGCTTAACTGTTTAAGTATGTGTTTCTTTCTTTCTTCCTTTCTTCCTTTCTTCCTTCCTTTCCTTCCCTTTCCTTTCTTTCTTTCTTTCTTTCTTTCTTTCTTTCTTTCTTTCTTTCCTTCCTTTTTTCTTTATTTGCTAAATTTTATATAGAATTGTATGGACAGTGTGTAGTTTTAAGTCTTAAAGTCTTAAAGGTTTTAAGTCTTAAAGGCAAATCTGCAGCAGCATTTTCATGTTCTTTATAGTGCACTTGCCTGAATTTTAGCACAAGGATAAGATTTTATCATTTGGATTTTTTTTTTTTTTTGGTTTTTCGAGACAGGGTTTCTCTGTATAGCCCTGGCTGTCCTGGAACTCACTCTGTATATCAGGCTGGCCTCGAACTCAGAAATCCGCCTGCCTCTGCCTCCCAAGTGCTGGGATTAAAGGCAGGCACCACCACCGCCCGGCCATTTGGATTTTTTTTTTTTTTTATAAACCAAAGGCAATATGTCAAACTTCATCTGTTGTGTGTAGCTTGCTAGCCTGCCTAAACTCCAGGAATGGACCACTCTACCAGGTCTCGCCCAGAGAATATTGGATCTGCAGACACACAGGTTGCTCAATTTCAACTTGCCTTTTGAAATAATTGCTGGATGATACTTATCTCCTGCCTGGAAAAGCGAGCCCTTATCAATGTTCTTAGCTTTGCACCTCTTCACCTGCCATAAACTTTAGTTTCTCAGTTATATCTAGTCTCATCTAACCATCCCCAGCTACCCTCCTGTAGAAGTAGCCTGTATGGCCACTCTGTTCGAGATTTCATATGGCTTGTCACCTTTTCTCCCTCAGAAGTATGGCAAACTCTGTCTCTCCTCTCCTTGCATCTGTCTGCTTGCCTCCTCAGACCTGGAAGTCCTGCCTATCCCTTTCACTCAGCAATTGGATCATGGCTTCTTTACTAACAGACCAAGAACCAATTGGGAAACAGAACCTTAGCATCAGAATCACCCCTACAATCATCCAGAACTGGAAAGATCATTTGGGGACGTTAACTATGTTAAAGAATATTGTCAAGTATTCTGATAACACCCAGGTACTGGTGCACTACCAAACTAACACAAAAAGAGGATTATTCACTTAACTATGTGTTCACTGCTCCCCACTATCCCCAGATACTGATGGGCAACTAAGATATATATTACATTCCTGATATGTGAGTGTTTAAACATTTTTCATTTTATTATAAAAGCTCAGCATAATACAAACATATTGTTATAAATTTTAAGTCAAGAGCTATTCAGCAGGGCTAGGAAGATAACTCAGCCAGTGAACTGATTGCTGAGCTAGCATGTGGACCTGAGCCGAGATCTCCAGTACCTACATAAAAATAAGAGCACAACAGCGCAAATCTATAATTCTAGTGCTTGGGATGTGGGTAAGACAGGAGGATCCCTGGAGCTTGATGGCCAGTATGTCTAGATGATCTCGTGAGCTCCAGGTACAGTGACAGTCCCTGTCTCACAAACAACAGTGGACAGGGGTTGATGAAGACATCTAGTGTTGATCTCTGGCCTACACACTAATACCTGAACATGTATATGTACCTCTACATAAATGTGCATATACCCATGAGACCATAAAAGTCCCCATTCCCCAACACACAGTTTCTATATACTCATACACAGATCCACCAAACAAACTACAAGTTTCCCGTATCCCCTATCAATCACTAAGAAAGTGTCCTACAAGCTTGTATAGAGTCTGATCTTATAGAAGCATTCTTTCATTTGAAACTCCTTCCTCTCTAGCTTGTGTCAAGTTGACATAAAACCAGCCAGTACAATAGTATATGGACTCTTGCTGCCTACTAGGAAAGGTAGAACCATATATAAGAATCCTTGACTAAATTGATGTAATACTTTTACTTTTGAAAGTGCAGACAGATTCATAAAATCTTCATTTAAAAACCCAAGATAGAGGAAGAGAAGGGAGTGCAACAGAAGGATCTTAAAGAGATGGGGTAAAAATAATCAAGAACATATTAAAAGTAAAGAATAATGAAAGGTACCTTTCCCTCTTGGTTAATGTAATTCAGTTACTAAAGCAATGTGCATGAAGGATGCAGCAGGCTCAGGGCAATGGGTTTGGTATCCTAGACATCGACCCCAAACTGAGTACCTGTTAATTAAAGGTGACATTGAAAATCAGTGAGATCAGTCCAATTATTGAATGAATGATATGGAGCTTGTGGTTACTATTTGGAAAAACAAAATTAAACTACCATTCTCTAAAATAAATTGCAGCAGGCGATCTTCAACACTTTAAATACAAGAGGCAAATGTCTACTGGGAGAGAGAAGTCATCTTCAAGCAAGAATGGCAAAGGAAGATTTTAGCTTAGTGAATATTAAGTATCTGTCTTTCTCCCTCATCTTTATAGAAATGATAAGAAAAAGGAGTTTGGAAAAAATTCAATCTGCTAGAAAACAAACAAGTAAGCATCATCAATGTACCAATGTTGGTGAAGTCCAGGGATATGGAACTTGGAGTGGAGACAGGATTGGGGAGGATATAGCTAAGGCTAAAAAGAAATGAGGCACTCCACAGGTGAGATTTAATCTTCTCTGTAAGGCTCTGCAGTCACTGTTTCTGTGCCAGTAGCACATGGGAACTTGTCTAAACTGTAGAGTATTGAATTCTACCCCAGATCTATTGGGTAGAATGCTGGAATCCAATGCTCTGAATTGTAGCACTCCTTCCACAAGAGTCTAATGCACATAGGTTTGCTCTCCTTGCTTATAGCCAAATACTCATGGTAAATGGGCCCTAGATTAGTCAGTTGGGCATGTATCCATTCCAAGCATCTGGGAGAAGAAGTCTTCATTTCACTGTCCTAAACAAACACGGATCAAGGATGAGTCAGGGCCTTTACTTTCAGGGTAAAGTCTTAAGAATGACTTTTAAAACACAAGCTCTTTCTCTGTAGAGGAAGTTCCATCTTATTGATTGCCAAGGCTGAAGGGTTGGAGAGCAGAGCCAGAGAAATCTCTAGTCTCTTGGTACTAGGAGACTGAGGGAAAGAAAATCTCATTTCTTTCCCATAATGATTTACAAACACATAGCTCGCTGAAGAAATAGTTTTTTTTTTCTCTTTCTTTTTTTTTTAATTAGGTATTTTCTTTATTTACATGTACATTTTCCCTTTCCCATCTTCCCCTCCAAAACAAACAAACAAACAAAAGCAAGAACAAACCCCTTTTGCCTCCCCCTTTCCCATGCCTGCCACCTCACCCTCTCCCACTTATTGGCCCTGGCATTCCCCTACACTGGGACACAAAACCTTCACAAGGCCAAGGTCCTTTACTCCTATTGATGATCGAATTTGCAATCCTCTACTATATACCTGCTGCCAGTACATTCAATCCCACCCTGTATAGTCCTTGATTGGTGGTTGGGTCCCTGGGAGCTCTGAGGGTACTAGTTAGTAATTGTTGTTCGTCCTAAGGGGCTGCAAACCCTTCAGCTCCATAGAACCTTTCTCTAACTCCTTCATTGGGGACCGTGTACTCAGTTCAATGAATGGCTGTGAGCCTCTACATCTGTATTAGTCAGGTATTATCAGAGCCTCTTAGGAGATAGCTATATGCTTGTCCTTCCTTCCGTCTCTGCTCCATAGTTAATCTCTGCCACTGCTTCTGTGGGTGTTTGATTCCCCTTTTTAAGAAGGATTGAAATGTCCACCTTTTAGTCTTCCTTCTTCTAAAGTTTCTTGTGGTTTGTGGGTCGTTCTTCCTGTATTCCAAACTTCTGGGCTAATAATCACTTATCAAAGAATGCATACCATGTGTGATCTTTCGTGATTGGGTTACCTCACTCAGGATGATACTCTCCAGATCCATCCATTTCCCTAAGAATTTTATAAATTCATTGTTTTTAATAGCTGAGTAGTACTCCATTGTGTAGATGTACCACACTTTCTGTATTCATTCCTCTGTTGAGGGACAAAGAAATAGTTTTAACAAAGGGATCACCAATGTTTTCTTGGGGCTGAAGAGTTTAACCTATGCCTATCTTTCAGATGACGTGCAGCAGGTAGCAACTGAGTCTCCTCATTTGGAAGTTAAAGGAATCACCTTGATATCTGTATTAGTAACTTATGCACCTCTGTGGCCATAATACCCAACAGAAATAACTTGAGGGAGAGGAGATTTATTTGGGCCCATGGTTGTAAGGAGTTTCAGTTTGCTGGTCTGTCATGCTGGGAAAGGCATAGTAGAATAGCTCAATGTATCACCAGTAGTGTGTGGCAGAAACTGTATTACTGTAGGCCAGGAATCAGAGAGCAATACAGGAAGAGGGCGAGATAATATACCTCCATGAACTGTCCCATTGACTCACTTTCTCTAGCTAAGCCTTGGCTTCCAGGAGTTTCATACCAACCCACAGTAGCTCAGTAGCTGGGGAACAAGCATTCAAATGTGAGGCTGTGGGGGATATTTAGATTTCACTTATGAGAGAATCTTCCCCATATTGCCCACTATGCTAGCTCTATTCAGAGCTTTTCTTCACTGGTCCAGTAGAAAAAGTTTCCATGGATACCTTGCTTTATAGCTTACTTATTTACCATGAAAAGAAATGTACTCTCCTTAGAGCATCTATAGTTTTCTGTAAAGAATCAGAGTAAGTACGTTTGGCTTTGTACAGCTCTTTGTTGGACTATTCAGTTACACTACTGCAGACACAAAAGCAGCTGTAGATAAGTCTCTAGAGACAAGGCATAATGGAAGGGGGGCTGATGTGCCCTGAGGAATCCATCTCCAAGTGGTGGATGTGCTGATTTTGACCCATGGACTATAGCCTGCCAGTCTTGGCTGAGAGTAGAATTGCAAACTCAAAAGTGAGCAGATGGCCCACTGAAGTGGCTCAGTGGGTAAAGATGTCTATTGCCAAGCCTCACTGGGGCCCACATGGTGGAAGGACAGACCTGGATCTCACAAGGTGTCCTCTGACTTCTACTCATGAACTATGGTATGTGTGCATGAGCACACACACATACATGCACACAGACACACACACATACATAATGCACACAAACATACACACACTAGATGTAATTTTAAAAGTGAGTTGACAACTAAGAGACAAACATTTGAGAAAATCTCTAAATACCTACCTTACTCATTTGTGAGAAAATAGTTACTAGAAGAAAAGAAGAAAAAAGAAGGCTAAAGAGCTTTAGATCCCCAGGAAATAGTTGTGAGAGCACTGCTCCCACAAAAGAGCAATTAGCATAAAATGAGCAGGACTCTTGAAAATTATATGAAAGATTAGCATACAATACCAGTGGCTGAGCTGAATCACAAAATGAGGTGAGTCAGAAGATGGAAGTTGCAGAACACAACTGAGAGATGGAGAGGGAAACACTTAGACAAAGGCTTCTGAGGAGGCAACACCCAAAGCCAAATTCCTTGGAGAAAAAGATCTAGGAAACAGAAAAGACATAACATATACCATCCTGATTGACTAGACTGCACCAGAATGTAAATCATCTGCCGTTCAAAACTCACAGTAACAACCCATCTAGTTGTAAGGTGTGAGCTAATGAGGAGTTAGCTGTCACAGGACACAAAAGACTCATATAAAGTATTTACTAGTCCAAGCAGAAAATGGGAAAAACAGACAATTAAGTGATTTTCAAATGGAGAGATGTGAATTTCTAGATAACTTCTGAAAGATACCATGACCAAAAGCCAAGATATCTCATGGTTTGAATATTTAGGGATATATAGCCTATATGCAGATCCCTGGTTCCAATCTACTTCCTGAAAGCCATCCAAGTACCCGGTGATAAGCCAATGGTTTTCTCTTTTCATCTTTGGCATATATCTTAGAAAGAAGCCACTCAGGTTCAATGGCAGAGGTCAGTGGTTCTCATACTCTCATTGCACCCCCATCATCCAAAGGGCACCCCATCACTGGATGGGCATCCCCATCACCTGAAGGGCTCTTAAAATTGAGATTACTGGGCTGGGGAGATGTCTCAGTGAGTAAAGTGTTTGTTACACAAGCATGAGGACCTGAGTTTAGAGTCCCACGACCCACATAGAAAGCTGAGTGCAGTAGAGGATATTAATCCCTGGGTGGTGGGGGGAGAGGCAATGACAAGCATTTTCTAAGCATCCACTGGCCAGGCAGCATCATCAGCCATTAAGCTCCAGGTTTACTGAGAATCACTATCTCAAAAAATAAGGCAGAGAATGATAGAAGATATTCAAAGTCAGTCTTGCATACATGCACACACACACAGGCAAGCACACTCACCCATACATGCGTGTGCACATGAAGGCATATACCATATATACAGTTATATATACACACACATTCACAGTGATATATATCTAGTTTACTGAAACTGTCAGCCAGAAGATACAAACTGTTAGTCATAGGACTAGGAAGTTATTGGAAGCTAAGGTACAATGTGAGTTGTAATGGATGTGAATTTTATTTTAAGAATCATGGTTAAAAAAAAAAAAAAAAAAGAATGCCCTTGGGATTGTCGCTGAGTCTGTCACCTGCCATGGAATCATCTTCCCCAATCTGGACTGCCTAGTTGGGCCTCAGTGGGAGAGGAGAGGAGGGGTTTAGTCTTGCTGGGAGTAGATGTCCCAGTGTTGGGTGGAACCCAAGGGGAGCTTGCCCTACGCTGAGGAGAAGGAAAGGGATCTTCAAGGGCAGGGCTGGGAAGAGAGGAGGGAGGGGGCTGGGACTGGGATGTAATATGAATAAAAATATTGGAAGAAAAAAGTCCAAAAATGTGTGCATTTGTCAAATCAGTATACTATATGTCTTGATCTTTAAAATTTGAGTATGGACTTTAAAATTAGATCCTTAGAATTAGAGTATGGACTGTCAGCTATACAATGAGCAAGCTCTGAGACTCTTGGTATTTGGTAAAATTGGCAATGAACATTAATAACTCTAATTACAGTGATGATTATACAATTTATACACATATCAATCATAATAGAAATAAATATATGTGATATTTATTTGTCAATTAATACTTTTTAATAAAAGTGTTTAAACACTCAGAGTACTGGATTCTGCCTTCTGAGTTTCTGACCCCCATCCCCCCACTCCCAGCCCTAGAGTGGGGCCTGGGACTGTCATATCCTAACATGTTCCCCAGTGACACTTTTGGCGCTTTTCCAGGAAGCCATATTCTGAAAATATGAAGGTCAGGAGTTGGTAAGCTTCTTCTATTAAAAAGGAAATATTTCAGGCTTTATGAGCCACGGAGTCTCGGCTATGACTACCCTGCTGCTGAAATTGGTTACAGCCACATCACAGAGAGCATTCGACACTGTGGGCTTATATTCCAATAAAGTTCTGTTGATTTAAAAAGGCAGCCAGCCATGTTTGGCCCCCATGAAATAGCTTGCCAACTCCCCACATAGGTAAAGAGGGTCCAGGCAGAAGCACACATCATGAACAGATGAAGTTTAAACTGTAGATTCTAGAACTGAGAAGAATAGACTTACAAATCATTGGATCACCTTGTCTCAAATGGGCTTGTGCTGACAGTACCTATAGCATGGCTTTCATTGGGAATTAATTATAAAATACAGAAAGTCAAGAAGGCAGGAAGGAGACAAGGAACCTCACTCACTGTGTCCTAGAGAGAGATTATCAAAACTGCAGAAGACAGTTCAGTGTTGGCTGAGGAGGCATTTAGCTAATCGGTTCTCATGGAAACCAAATGTACCAGTTGCATAAGAAATAGCTGACGGGATGGGAAGGGGGCTGCTTGATCCTGTCAGGTAGCTGCTAATTAGCAATCAAAACCTAATTGAGATTAACAGCTGTTTTTCTAATACAGTTACTAATAGGGATGCAGAAATGGCATGAAGACCATCCAAGCTCTACAAGCCACATTTCAACATCAGAAAACAGGAAGAACAGAGCAACACACCAAGCAACAGGAAGATGAAAGTGGGCTGTGTACACAGAGCTGAGCTGACAGGCCAAAGAGGGCTGGATCCAGAGGACCAATTAGGACATACACACCAGGGCTGGAGGCAGATAAAGGGGCAGGATACAAACAATTCCCCGAGCATCTATTCACTGGCTGCTGGTGCTGAGCCAGAGCCTGGCTGCTGTGGAGAGAAGGGCACATTGGTGCAGCTCTCCTAGCTGTCAACAGAGCCCCTGGGTTAGACTGGAAATTCTTTCAAATGCTCTGTCTGAGTACCATCCAAGCATCACCTCTGCATGTAGAAATATCTGTGTCACCCCACAGGACTGAACCTTTAACATTTCCACTAGGTGAGGCTTATCAAATGGTTAATTTCTCTTTGACATGCTTTCAGTGGCTTTTCTTTTGCCAAGGCAGTCTCCTTGTAGTAGCTCTGAATGAGCTTCCTTAATTAGCATTGCTAGCAGAACAAATGGTTGCTACCAGAAGTATAGGACGGGACTAGAGGGAGCTTAAACACAGAACAAAATTCAATCAACATGGTTCAAGGCTGGTAGACCAGTTGTCCCAGATGAAGGAAGCTACAGAAACTTTGAGAAAAATATACAGTACCTCCTATATGCTGGGTGCTAGACTAAGTACATGGCGTACACATAATTGTCACAACACTGCTAGGGAGTACCTTCATCATACAGAGGAGAAAGCACAGTGGTTAAGATGAGTCCCTTGTTTACACACCTTTAAGCGATGGAGGTAGATTTGAACCTGGGCTGCTTAACACCACAGGTGAAAGCCCAGCAATATTGTCTGGCCTGGAATCTTAGTGGACATGCCAAAGTTCTCTATCCTTCCTGTGCCTATCATATCTTAAGAACACTTGGTTTTTCTCTATCCCTTCATATAGATAGATGCCACGAAGATATGCTAATAACTCACTTATATTAAGAGCAGAGGTCATCTTGCAATAACAAGGACATGCTGCAGTTGACTAATGGGAGCCATGAGATGGGGAAATGGCCTCTGTTCAACACTTTTCCCTCTTGAGTCATCAATTCTGTTTTTCTCGCTGTTGGCTTATTTACAAAAAGAAGCCTTGTTTATTTTTCTTCCAACTCTCTCTGCCACAGGCCATTTTCACAGCCTTAATGCTTCTGGTTTCATCACACAGTCATTGCTGTTTTTAAGTGATAATTTCTCCTTTTACAGCATTTCCCTCCCATCCCACTCTTTCTTCAAGGATCTGACTTCTGAATTTGTCTCAATTAAAGCAGCCTGGTTGTTTCGAGACCAGCGGGTTCTGCTGCATCTTCCCCCTCTGCTTCTTCCACTATCTCCTTTTGCAGTTGTCCTTGAAAGCTATTTATTATGCACACACTTAGCAACTAGAACTCAACTCTCACACACCAATTTGCAGGTGGAAGTGCAAATTGGAAAACAATTTGGTAATTTGATACAAACTTAAGCATATAATTTCTTTATGATCAAGTGTCATGTTCCATAAAGAAATAAAAGTATCCATTGACATGAAAACCTGTGTGCAAAATGTTTATAGCAGTTCTATTAATATTGTAAAAACTAAGAGCAACTGAGATGTCATTTAAATGAGTGGTGGTATACAAGAGAGTACAGCTCAGCAGTCAAAAGGGAGAAAGATAGGAATGAAGTGAAGCTAAATTCAGCACATTTAAGTTATTTTTTTCTAGTTTCAACTCCATCATGCTTTTCTTTTTCTTATGGTGAATAAGTGAGTAAAAATAATTGATTGTGGATGTGTAAAACCCTAATCGAAGCTTCATTGTTTCAGAAATGCCATTCTAACCATAAAGAAATTGACTGCAATGTATAGAGTTTAGGGCTAGGCAAGGATTTGAATGGCTTCTCAAACTAGCTGTGTGATGATTTTATTTGTGAGTTAATTAGAATAAGTGTTTTTGTTTAAAAAATAAAAACAAATAAATGAACAAAACCAAAAAAAAAAAAAAAAAAGAATTGAGATACTAAGACAGTCAACAAAAAGCACTCATTTCAAAAACATTACGCTAAGTGAGAAAGCAAAACACAAAAGACAACTTCCTTTATTATAAAGCTCTAGAAAGGAAAACCTGTAGTGGAAAAAAAAGCCAATCAGTGGTTGGCAGGATGCCAGAAAAAAAAGCAGGTGGATGATTGCATGGGGCATAAGTGAACATTTTGATGGAAATGATACATCATATTTGTAGTGGTGGTTACACTATTTTATGTGTTTGTTAAATTTCATCATATTTACATTTAGTGAGTTTGATGGCATATAAATAGTATTTTAATAATATTAATAAAACGTGTAAGTATTTGAGTTTCATTGTGTGTTGGTATAAGGAAGAAAAGAAGTACATTAGCTCTACTGTAGCAGACGGTCACCCTCACTGTTGTCAAATAATAGGGAAGGAGCACACATACAAACACCTCACACTGGTGGAGGGCAAGACACTACTCTGAATAATCTTACAATTATGTACTTAAATAAGACACATTCCAAACATGATTTCAGTGTCCTGAGGCTCTGTAATATGAAATGAGCTCCATATAGATGCCACAAATACATCATAATTAAAGAGCTGATCAATGTCAACTCGTGCCAAAGCTGAGAAAAGAGACGTTCAATGTCAGCATCTAAAACCATCAAGAGTTAGTTTCTTTTGATTAAAACTCCAGTCTTGATGGAATCAGGTCCCCATTTCCTTCATTAGAGGAAAACCTTTCTGTGCAGAGTTCTCTTTCAGGGAGCATTTATAAAGAGGTTTGTCACCTTATCTTGATAATTCCAGGCAAGCATTAGTATGCTTTGAAATCAAAGTTCCATTGTAGTTCTTTAAAATTAAGAAGAAAATCATTTCCATCACTTAGGGATTCCCTCACACAAGTGCTTGAGCATCCTTAGAAAATGTCTGTGAGGTCTCTTCTCTCTGGCACAGGGCTGGTACAGATCACTTTCATAGAGAACTACAGCTAGCTATGGATTGGGTCCTGCTGTCAAACTGATGGGCTGGACCAAACCTTAAGTCCTGCTCATCCTGAGTCCATTACCTCCACTCTGAAATCCCTGTCCCAATGGGGCTATTTCAATCCACCTTTTATCTATCTATCCCTGAACCATAATAACTGGCAAAGTTTGCTCAAAGACTCACTTTGCTGTTTGTGAGTAAGAGTGGCAATGAGCAGATGCCAAACACATATGTACCAAAAGCCATGAGCATTATATAGAGAGAAATTAAAACCAAACACAATTGATGTTTTATTAGAAAAGTTTTTTAAATCTGTGGACTGTATTTTAGAACTCAGAAGATAGCTGAATAATAATTTTTTTTTTCTGACAAATGTGAAAACCTAAACATCTCTGGGGTTCTGAGTGGGATTAAGGAAGAAATAGCTACATTTCAGATGCAATGGCCAGGGACAAGGAATACTGTGATGAACAACATTAACCATTACCTACTACTGTCAAACCATAGAAATGATGCTAGACTTGTTCAAGTATTATTATATACTTGCTAGAGTTCAGACCTTGAATGCTTGTGTTAAAGCCTTAGCTCCTGGTATGGTACCATTGGGAGATTGTGGAACCATTAAGAAAGGTGTCTTAGTTGGACATCTTGGGTTGTGGAGGCCAGGCCCTTTAGTGGAATGGGGTTACGGGCAGCCTCTTCCCTAATCTCTTTTTCCTTCCTGCTCATAAGGGCAACACGTTTGCTCTAGCATATTCTCCTATGGTGACATACTGCCTCAAGAAAAAGAGTAGGAACTGCTGGAACAAAACCCTTGAAACTGAGAGCCAAAATAACCCTTCTCTTTTAATAAGCTAATTTGGGGGTTTACTCTGTCATGGTGGTGAAGCACTTTTATGGCACATCAAACACGGATACAAATTCTTTGTAGCTTTTCACATCAAGGGTTTTTGTCATACCTTAACTCTAGGCTGGTTATAACTTATCCACACAAGATGTGGCAAATGCTATTACATGACTCCTACCGTTAGTCTTCTGGGAAGGGCTTCCCAATATTCTCTTTCAACCTCCTGGAGTGATGCCGCTTTGTGAACAAGGCCATTCTGCCTTCCTTGTGGGTAGGAAAGTTCACAAGAAAGACCTTAGAGAAAGGCATTGGTCCAGGCATCAAAGCCAAGGCCCTGGAACCATGAGTGAGGGTAGCCAGAATTAGCAAGCCCAGCTGAAAACTGACTGGCCAAAAGGATGCATGAACACAGCCCACATATGGATCAGAGATGAGTTAACCAACAAGAGCCTTGCTCAAAGGTAGTCACAGAACCATAAGCAAATGAGTAGCTGTGGCAATAAAGCCACTAGGTTTCATGGGGTCTGCTATCCAGTGATCAAAACCCAAAACTGCCCAATATAATCAATTCTTCTGATACATGCTTTTAGATTTATCCTTTTCATAATATATAGTATTATTTTGGAACATTTTAAATCTAATAAAAATGGTGTATTATTATTTTAAGAATTCCCTTTTACAGATTATTATATTTAAATACATACAGATTTTCCTAACTATGTTGAATTTTATTATGGTGTTCACTACTGTCTAAAAAAGTAGACACCTTTCCTTCCTCCTTCCAACTCACTCTGCTTTGTTTGATGAACTTGATGGTTTGGCAGCTCACACCTATTCCATCCTTATTCTATTATAAAGAGTTTGAAGACTAAAACCTGCACTTGAAGATTGCTTGGAGGTGGTGATAAAGGTGCAGCACAGGCTTGGGAAGGCAGGACTTACATAGCTGATGTCTATGATCAAATGGCATGGAGGACCTAGCTCTTTTTGTGGCAATGACTGAGAGCCCCATGTCTATGACTGTCTGGAAGGTCTGACAAAAAAGAGCATGGAACCTCCACTTAGTCACAGCAGAAGCCGCATGCCTCTCTGGAGGTGGTAGTGCTGGTGATGGTGGCAGCCATCATATCCACATCTTTAATTTTATTCCCAAATCAAAAATTTTATTCTAATGTTCCTTTACTTATGAAACTGCATGCCAGCAGCAAGTAAAGCAGCTCCCTTAGTCTTAGTGCATTTACTTACTTGAGCCACTCCCCAAATGGGAAAAAAATATAATCCCCCCATGTTATGACTATCTACCTAACTGCATCTGCCCTCCTTACCTCATGGATAACTGTCCCTGCCTGACACAGTGTGTAGAATGGGGAGAAGAGAAGATGGGGGAGGAAACAAACTGTCTTCTTAGTTTTGGTACTAAGCTGAAGCACTCTCGCCTTTCCCAGGGCAAATGGCCCTCCGAACTATTCTTCAGCGCCTTGACTCTTCACTTTTCTTGCATCCTAGAATCACATTACCTCAAACGGCTTTCCCCAATGCTCTTACCCCAGACCATTTTGTCATCAAAATTCTCAGAAGAGCCTCTCTTGTCCTTTCTACAGCCATCTGGCATCTGCCTCTAACACCTGCTCAAAGTGTCCTCCCCAAAGACTGGGGACCTGTGAAAGGCTACACCTGTGGCTGCTGTGTTGAATTTGCCTCCTCTGTTAGATACTATAGACAATGTCTCCACTCAGGAAGCTTTCAGTTTTTCCCTGGGCTGGGGGCTCCCTCTAACTGCCACCCACTTTCTTTCCTTTTTAAAAGTATTTATTTCATGTGCATTGGGGTCTATCCTGCATGTATGTCTATATGAGTGTATAAGTTATAAACAATTTGAGTTGCCATGCGGATGCTGGGACTTGAACCAGGGTCCTCTGGAAGAACAACCAGTGCTCTTAACCGCTGAGCTGTCCCTCCACTTTCTTCCTTCCTTCCTTCCTTCCTTCCTTCCTTCCTTCCTTCCTTCCTTCCTTCCTTCCCTCCCTCCCTCCCTCCTTCCTTCCCTCCCTCCCTCCCTCCTTTCTTTCCTTCCTTCCTTCCTTCCTTCCTTCCTTCCTTCCTTCTTTCTTTCTTTCTTTCTTTCTTTCTTTCTTTCTTTCTTTCTTTCTTTCTTTCTTTCTTTCTCTCTCTCTTTTCTTTTCTTTTCTTTTCTTTTTTTTTTGGTTTTTCGAGACAGGGTTTCTCTATGTAGCCCTGGCTGTCCTGGAACTCACTCTGTAGACCAGGCTGGCCTCGAACTCAGAAATCCGCCTGTCTCTGCCTCTCAAGTGCTGGGATTAAAGGCGTGTGCCACCACTGCCCAGCTTCCACTTTCTTTCTTTATCCTTTACCTTTCCCTGCTGCTTCAACCAGCAGCTCAAACTCTACTCCCAGGGTTGCATGTCCCCAGGGGGCTGTCACTGGGATTCTGCTCTTTTGGGTCCATGTTTGTTCCTTGTGAAATTGTATTTTGTCAAGTCCTTTCATTTCTAGATAAGCAACTTCCAAGCTGACACAAGTTTGACTCCTCTTCTGGGATATGAGAGCGCTCTCCATGGTTAGCACAATCGAATTATCTGTCCCCTTAGGTACCACAAGTTCAAATTTTATTCAGTGCCTTGAATTACAGCTTCTGCTAGATGCTGCCAATACATAGATCAATGAAGCAAACTTTGTTCAGAAAAAGGGGGTAACTGTTCAAGCTGGAAGCCACAGAGACAGTGCCTTTCTTCCTCTGCTTTCTTCCAGTTGACTATCCATGCAGCATGTCACTGACACATGAAGCTTCCTCAAGCTTTTTTTTGTTTTTTTAATTGTATTACTTCCTTCCCAGAAGATCCTAGTCTTCTCATTGTGTATGGTAAAAAGCTGCAGCAGTGGCAATATGGTCATCTCTTGCCACAATTTTCCCTTCCTCTTTTCTAGACAATGGGATTTTTTCCTAGAACACAAAGGTATGTTTGCATGCTGCCAAGCCACTCTCCATGTATTCTCCCAACAAAAATTCTTCCTTTTTCATTTATTGAATTTTTACTTCCCCCAAGATGGGGGGGCAGTGGGGGGAGACTCTCACTAAATAACCCTGGCTGTCTTAGAATTCACTATGTAGCCTAGGCAGGCCTCAACCTTGAAGAGATCTGCCTGCCTCTGCCTCTTGAGTGCTGGAATTAATAGTGTATGCCACCATGCTTGGCTTAGCACTTATCCCTTTTAGAAGATCAAAATCAACAGCACCTTAAATTTCTCTTTTCTGGTTCTCAAAATGTTCTAGATATTTGAATTTCTTTTATTCATGTTTGTCCAAATTTCCTGTTGACTCGCAGCAATTCAGAGGTGGGGATCGAGTCCTATTAAAGTTATTTCCTCATTAGAATAGTCATTTTCAGGCATTTTTTTTTCACTGCTGGCTCATTCTCTTAACATGCTAGTCAATCCTTTTATTGTGCCTGTAGATTTAAAAAAAATCATCTGCTGGTTTGATTAATATAATTGTTTGCCTAAATCAATAAATATGCCCTAGAAAGTTCATAGTTTTACTTAAAAACATATAGATTAAAGAGCAAATAATATATTCATTGTATTCTTATCCTAACTTAGCAATGGGCCATGTGTGCTTGTTAGGCACCACATTACCTAGATCCTAAGTCTTCACATCATTTCCTGATCCAGCTGACTTCCTAACAGTACTTCCTATTGTTAGAGCAAATGCCAAAACCCAGCTTTCCAAACTACTATGAACTGCAGTTCTCATGTGGTCTGACATCTGTCACCGTGCTTTCCCAAAGAATGTAAGTGTCCCGTGGTGTCCCTGTGGGTTCTCATTATGATCTCAGGCCACCTCAGCACAGTTTGGGAGCTGTGATTCAAGAATCGGGCACAATACACACTCCACACGGAGCCTCCATGAATTGACTTAGGTCTAATTGCACATACAGATCACCAGAGAGTGATATCACCATTGAGGCCAGCAGAGAGTATTTATAAAGAATACAGATTTCTTTCTTTTTCTTCTTATTTGTTTTGTTTGTTTTTGAAACCAAGTCTCACTATGTACTCAGGTCGGCCACGAGCACACAATTTGTTTCAGTCTTCCAAATGCTGGGACTGCAGATGTTTGCCACTACTCGTGGCTTGAAGACAGATTTCTTTAATGAGCCTGCAGTGCTAGGAGAGTTACTATTATCATAATGTCAGGCTTAACTAAGAACCAAATAACACTGGCTTGATACAGTCTTAATGGCCATGTCTGTACTCACTTTACTAACTCAGTTAAGCTTCCTTGAGTAGGGGATGGAGGGGTTTCAAGAACTTGTTTCTCCCCCTCCCCTTCTCTTTCTTTCTTTCTTTCTTTCTTTCTTTCTTTCTTTCTTTCTTTCTTTCTTTCTTTCTTTTTTGAGAATAGTGTACATGGCATTCATTAGATCCTCAAGGAGATCTTTAACTAAAGCAATAGAATTTTGTCTATAGAGTTAAATAAAACGTGATTTTACAGTGAGCATAGATATCACGACTGACCACGAGGATGATGTTTGCCAAAGCTGGTCCTGTTCATTCAGTCTGGTTTTAACTTTCTATGTCAGAATGAAGCAGAAAGGGGCCACTGCTTTATTTTTCCTCATTGTTCTTCCACTTACTTTTCCTGCTTTATAAAAATTTCCCTCCTCACTAGAAATACTTTAGAATTTTGTTAACTCACTTGAAAATAAACAAAATGATTTTTCATCTTCTATTTTACAAGTGATCTTAATTTTCCTAGTCCTAGCCTTAAACAAAAAAAATTATTAGAAAATAAAAATTTCCAAAATCCATATCCTTAGCTACTTTATCATCTGCCTAGGAGATCCTGGATAAATTGATGGCGCTTAATATTCTCTCATTCTTGGATGGAGTTTGAGAATCTTAATATGAAAACCAAGCCAGATACTGAAGCTGTTATTATAGGATCTCAGACTTCAAAATTAAAAAAAAAAACTTGTAATTCATCAGGTTATTACAACATACTCAGTGTTTACCATTGTATAGACCTAACATCCTAATAATTGCTTTAACGGATGCAGTAGTCGAGGATTAAATAACTGCTGTTAATAATCGGGATAAGAGCAGAGTATGGTTAACTTTCCTGGGGTCACTGTTCTCAGCAATGATGTTCGTATCTTACATTTCTATCTATCTCCTTTCTTGTTCCATAGTCCTGCCATCCTTGCTTCCTCAACTCAAAAAAGCACCTACCTTAGCTAAGTTACTATAAACTTCTCAATAGTTACTATAAAAGAGAATGTAAAAAGTTTCCCTCCACTGCTCCTTAATTCCACATGTTACTTTGGTCTGGGGAGATGGTTCAGTGTGTAAAACCACTTGCTGCACAAAAACAAGGACCTGACTTGGAATCCCTTGTATCCACGTAAAAGCTAGGTATGGTTTCATGTGCCTACAACCCAGGGCAGAGGTAAGTGGATCCCATGAGCTCCCTGACCATATGGAGCACCAGGTTCAGTGAGAGCCTGCCACAAAGAAGTAAGGCACAGGAGTAACAGGGGTAATAGAGCAGGATACCTGGAGTTATCCTCTGGTCTCCACACCTGCGTACACACACACACACAAACACACACACACTTCCCAACAAAGTACTTTCTTATCAGCCTCAATTTTAGATTTTCTTTGTTTTCCTTTGTTTTTGTTGTTGTTTTGGTTTTTTTTTTTTTTTTTTCGAGACAGGGTTTCTCTGTGTAGCTCTGGCTGTCCTGGAACTCACTCTGTAGACCAGGCTGGCCTCGAACTCAGCAATCTGCCTGCCTCTGCCTCCCAAGTGCTGGGATTAAAGGCGTGCGCCACCACCTCCTGGCTCAGTTTTAGATTTTCGTGTCATTTCTCTTACACTGACATTCCATATTGTTCAATAGTCAAGCAGAGAAGAGTTTGTATTTCAGAAAGATGTAAAAACTAGAGGACTTTAACACCTGCTTTATATATTCTTAGCATGACATTTTCATATATGTGCATATCTCTATAAATATAGGTATAGATAGATAAATATTATATTTTTTTCATATTTGCTGTGCTCTGATTGATATCCTACCTCCAAAATTTACTCTGGTTGTGCATTTGAGAAGTTCCCTTTGTCTCCTGTCCCACTGTTCATTTTAGATCAACACCCTCCTTAATATTCCTACCTCCACTTTCTTCTTCCAATTTGCTTAACATACTTTGCCATTTATTCTCAATCAAGAGAGCTCCCTTGAGTTATCTGTGCTTTAAAAGTCCTTTGAGAGGTTCCCAATGCTTAAGGACGCCCACCCCCTTCTACCAGATCCCTGTAGACTCTTTCCTGTATTTGTCCCTTGAGAGATCTTGCAACATCTTCTCTACCCTACATGTGGTCATTTTATACCTGATAGTGCAGTTATATAGACTTATCCTACCAATAAGACTCCTTACAAACTTTTACACACAGTCAAATTCGCCCATCCATCCATCCATCCATCATCCATCTATTCATTCATTCATTCATTCACTCATTCATTCATTTACTCATAATTTATTATTTAGCTGTAGGTTATTTAGCAACCAAGGGTGGTAAGGATCTGGCTCTATCACTCTCTGTCTTATTCCTTCAAGACAGAGTTTCTTGTTAATTCAAGGCTTGCCATCTCAGCTCTGTTGGCTGCCCTACCTAAGCTGGGCCATTGTCAAAAGGTTATTTAGTGAATTGTGTTTGTAATGTTTTTCATTCATGTATATATAAACATTTTTAATTTGAACAATTTAATTTTCTGTCCTTTCTTATGTATTTTAACTATGATAGTCTTATCTCTGTAAAAATAGAGAAACTGTCTTTTATGTCCTTGGTACTCCCAGGTTATGCTGGTAGTTAGGAATGAATGTTCTACCATTTCACTTTTGTTGAATGGCTAAATGATTCGTTTTCTTCTACAGATGCAGTATAATGTCACAAATAACCAGAAAGTATGACCACTTCCTGAAACAAAGAAATTGCATGTTTAAGACTGACTGTAGCTAGTTGCCACTGCAAAGGACATAATGTCTGAAGAGTGCTTTAAAAATTGACCAGGACTTTAGATACACAATAAACGTTAGCTACCGCTTTCCTAAGAGTTGAGACTGGGACTAAGTAGCTGTTTATAACAAAGTGAAATGGGTGGGAAATTTGTACTGAAAATTTAGTAAAAATTTACATAAACAGTCCAAAATTGTTATCATGTTTTAACTAAATTTATCGAAAGGTCGTTTACAGTACTTTCCTGCAGTTCCCACAGAACAAGATGTACACGATAAAGGAGAAGAAAGCCACATTAAGGTAGTTGCCCTAGTTCTCTCTCTTTTGCCAGGGCAAAACACCATTCCTAAGGCAATTTAGAAAAGAAAATTTTCATTTAGGGTTCATAGTTCCAGAGGGTTAGTCTATGACCATCATGGAAGGGAACATGGCAGCAGGTAGGCAGGCAGGCAGGCATGGCACTGGAGCAGTAACTGTGAACTCACATCTGATCCACATGCAGGAGGCTAAAATGTGCCAACTAGAAGTGGCATGGGCCCACCTGCAGTGAGTGACACATCTCTTTCAACAAGGCCACACCTTCTAATCCTTCCCAAACAGTTTCACCAACAGGAGACTACGCATTTAAATATATGAGCCTATGGAGGCCATTCTCATTCAAACCACCATATTCTACTCCCTGACTCCCACGGACTTGAAGCTATATCATAATGCAAAGTGTATTTAGTCCAACTTCAAAAGTCTTCATAGTCTTTCACATTGTCAGCACTGTTCAAAAGTTCAAGATCTTTTCTGAGACTCAAGGCAATCTTTTAATTGTAACCTTCTGTAAAATCAGAAAGAAAATTGCATATTTTCAACATACAATAGCACAGATTACACACTACCATTTCAAAAGGGAGAAAAGGAGCTCAGTGAAGGAATACTGGACCAAAGCAAGACTGAAACCCAGCAGGGCAACCTCCAAAACCTTGTAACTCTTTGTCTGATATCAAAGGGCTTAGATGGCTCTGCCATTCTAACTTTTCTGACCTCAGCACATTCCTCCCACAGGCTGATTGCACTTCCTCTGTGCAGCTCTCCTTGGCCATTATCCCATGGTTCTGGCATCTCTAACAGTTTTGGATCTCAAACACAATTAGGGCTTCACTTCACAGCTTCATGAAATGGCCATTCTGGGCCTCCATGCAGGGACTCCCCAGCCTCACAGCTGTATCAGTGGCTTGACTAAACTACAGAAGAAAATTCCAGAACTCCTTTATTTCTGCATCCTTCTTGACTCTAAAGCAAGAACCATGTGGCTGATGCTGCCACGTTCTGCTGCTCACTTGGAATAGAACCTGGTTACTTCCTAAGATTACATTGCACAAGTCTTGATTTGTTGTTGCTCTTTAGGACTAAAGAATTTCTTAGGCCTTTTCACAAGATGAACTGGGTGGGGTCTTGCCCTGAAGACACCATTCTCTTCATTTCATTTTTTCTTACCTCTTTCAACACAAACCATGATTCCACCATTACATTTTTCTGGTGCTCTTTTTCTCCTCAAACAATATGCTTTGTATTTCTGTTTGCCTGGCTGAGTCTTTTCACAGTAGACTTGAATAATACTAACCACTAGGCTGGGCAGTGGTGGCACATGTCTTTAATGCTAGCACTTGGGAGGCAGAGGCAGGCAGATTTCTGAGTTCAAGGCTAGCCTGGTCTACAAAGTGAGTTGCAGGACAGCCAGGGCTACACATGTCTTAAAAAAAGAAAAAAAAAAGAATAATCACTAATAACCACATGACATAGTTAATTTTAGGCTGTCTTTTAATTTCCTCTGCCAAAGAAATTTATCCAAAACAGTTCAATTTAGTCTCAAACAGATTCTTGGGACAAAGGCAAAAGGTAGCCACATTCTTTTGCCAAAAATATCCTAAGAATGGTCTCTAGCTCAGTAGCCAATGTTGATCTCCTCTGAAGCCTCTTCAACTGGGCATCCATAGTCCACACTGGCCTCAGCACTATTGTCTTCTGAGATACTACTGGCTTGGCCCTTAGTCCCCCCTTAGAGTGGTCAATTTGTCCAAAATCTTAAAATCTTCTACAGTCCTCAAAAAACTCTGACCAGACCTGTCATGAGTTTACCTCCTGGTACCAACTTCTGTCTTACTTTTCTATTGCTGTGGCAAAATACTATGACCAAGGCAACTCATAAAAGAAAACATTTAATTTGGGGCTCGTGGTTCTGAATGGTTAGTTTATGACTATCATTGCACAGAGAATGGCAGCAGGTAGGTGGGCATGGCATTGGAGTAGTACCTGAGAGCTTACATCTGACTCATAAGCATGAGGCAGAGAAAACTGGGAGTGGTGTAGGCTTTTCAAACTTCCAAACTCACCAGTGACACATCTCTTCCAACAAGGCTATACCTTCTATTTGGAAAACTGTTTGGGAAGGATTAGGAGGGGTGGACTTGTTGGAAGAGCTGTATCACTGCAGGTAGGCTTCCCAAATAGTTCCACCAACTGGGGACCAAGCATTCAAATCTATGGGCCTATGTAGGACATTCTCTTTCAAGCTACCACAAAATTCAAGGTCAGAGCCTGGGGAGATGGTTTAGTGGGTAAAGCACATGCAATGTCCCCCTTACCCAAGGAACTGGAGTTTGAATCCCTAGCACTCATATAACTACTAGGCACCTGCCTGTAATCCCAGCAACTCGGCAGAGACAGGACACTTTTGCATCATGCTGGGTAGCATGGTCAGCAAAAGGCAAGATTCTGGTTTACCAAGTGACTGCCTAATTGTATAATATGGAAAGTAATCAAAGATGATACTCCATGTCAACCTCTGGCCTACACACACACACACACACACACACACACACACACACACAGACACACACACACACGCACAAACACACATACATACATACATACACACACATACATATACACACACACACACACGCACACACATACATACATACACACACACATACATATACACACATACACACACGTACGCACACACATACATACATACATATACACACATACACACACATGTACAAACACACATACATACATACATACACACACGCATATATACACACATGTACAAACACACATGCATACATATACACACACATACACACACATACATACACACACATATATATACACACATACACATACAAACACACATACATACATACATACACATACATACATATACACATACATACACACACGTACACATACACACATACATACACACACAGACACATACACACAGACAGGTATATGTATACTGACAGTCATACACACAGAGAAAAAAATCAATGTTGAATATTGTGGAAATAGTAAAACACCCAATAGTAAAGATAAGGCTAAAAGAAAAACCAAGTTATCAGTAACCTGTTTCTGTGGATAATGTGACGCTCTGACCATGAGTACTACGCACATAATAATTGTTCTATACTAAAAAGAAGGAGGAGGAGGAAGAAAAGGAGGAGGAAAAGAAGAAGAACTTCAGAAACTCAGGATGGCTGATCCTGAAAGATGGTGTGGCCTTTGGCTGAGGCATCTTGGGAATTCTTCCATGCTGTGCCTGTAAGGAAGGTCCACTGAGGAGGGCAGAAGCCCAAGCTGGGGCTTATGAGGCTGGAAACTTGACCCCAAGAGCTGGCACTGCCGCTGATCTACTCTGCCAGGAAATTGCCCAGCTGGGTGGAGACAGCCAGGAAGTTGCTTGGCCAGTCCTCAGAGGAAAGAAAAGCGGGTGGTGCCAGCAATGGCTGTCACCAACATCTCTACCTGAGCAATGAGCCAAATGTGAAAAGGACTTTGGTAAGTTCTGGGGGGAGGATAAAATGAGGCTCCCTCACCACATAGAACTTCTCAGCAGCAAGAACAGAATATACCATGCCAGACACTCAACTGCTGTGCTAGAATTTATATATATATATAAAAAAAGCACGATTTGCTTTTGGATTAAAACTGTAGAAGCTGAATGTTTTGACTTATTGAAGTAAGAAGAATTAGCTGTACAGTCTCGTGACATTTTACTGGCAAATTCTGCTTCAGCTGGTTTGCATCTGATTATAATCATTGGGTAGGCCGAACCTTGGCTGGAACTTAAACAGAGCTTCCTGGTTTTGTGGACAACAAATGTAGTCAGAGAATGACCAAGGGTTGCCTCAGGGTAATAGTGGGTCTCACTGTGACTTTTCTTCCAAATATACAGTCTCTGAAAGCAGCTGGCTTGGGATTCTGAACCTGCTCTGGGGAAGGGCTGATACCATCAACAATCCAGATAACTGTCCCTTGGTTTTAATGAGAAGCTTTTAGTGAGTAGATGCCATTTCTGTTTTACCTATGCACAGTCCACACACTGATGAGATTTGTCTAACAAGTACTGTGTTAAGTACTTCATTCTCTCATCATATAACCTCACCCACTTTATTACATGTCTATGTCATATTATTATTTTATTGCTTTAGATGAGGAAACGGACTCAGAAATTTACAGGAGTGTATCACAGAACCAAGTGGCCCCCTTCCCAAGCCCAAGGTGTTCATCAGTCATGTTCTCTGGTGACTGTGTATGATGGGAGGATGAATCTGGGTTCTGAATGGACAATGTGGGTCATGGCTGTTGTTACTTCCCTAGGGAACTTGGAGAGTACTATGGGCCCCGGAGATGCCATTGTTAAGTTGGGAATGAGCTTAGTCTAGTGGTGGCTAGGCTGCCAAAATTCTGAAACTGGTATAAAATTTCTCTGACTCTTTTTGTTCCATGTCAATGAACTTTAATCTTCAAAAATAGCTTTGGAGTTACATAAATATTATAAAAGCTTTAACTCCCAAATGGTTTCTTTTACTACTCTACACCGTATATCCACAGTCTGTGTTGATGAACCAATATATATATTTTCTTAACTAGGGTTAATGCTTCTGTGATAGTTTGTATATGCTCCTTCCAGGGTATCGCACGATTAGAAGATGTGGCCCTGTTGAAGTAGGTATGGTTCTATTGGAGTAGATGTGTCACTGTGGGTGTGGGTCCTAGCTGCCTGGAAGCAGTATTTTGCTTTCAGCCTTCAGATGAAGATGTAGAACTCTCAGCTCCTCCTGCACTATGCCTGCCTGGATGCTGCCATGTTCCTGCTTTGATGATAATGGACTGAATCTCTGAACCTATAAGCCAGCCCAATTAAATATTGTCGTTTTAAGAGTTGTCTTGGTCATGGTGTCTGTTCACAGCAGTAAAACTTTAACTAAGACAGCTTTGTTTCAATTTTCTTGTTTGTTTTTCCTGTTAGAGGGTAACAGATTGCATTAAAACTTACTTAAAACTGTTTCTCATACTTCTTTTTCTTTTGATGTCCTTGACAGTTTTGATTGAATTAGATATTTGCAGGATGTTAGTCTGTCCTTTTCCTCATGATGAGATTGATATAATGAATTTTGGGAAAAAGACTTCCTGTGACAAAATCTCATTTTCATTCTATTGTTCCAAATCACATGTGTCCCACACCTCTTGTTGATCTTTAGTTAATTTGCTACATTGACCTCTGTCACCTGGTAGAGGTAGTTTTTGGCAGGCAACTTTCTTATGAATATATTGTTTCCTCTTTGCGTCCCCTGGAAAGAATGGACTCTTTGCAGCCCAGACTTGTGAGAACTGAATTGTCTACACAAGTTACTCAGCATTCTTTTGCAAAGGAGAGCTCATTCAGTTCTCACAACATTTATGTTAAGTATTATTATCCTTACTGTTCAAATAAGGAAATTGGCATTGAGAAAAGCGGTGAGTGGCCAGTTTCCCAGTAAGGAAGTAACAGGAGCATAAGCTCAACAATGCCAACTATGATCAGGTGTTGTGTTAAAAGATTGCCTGCAAATTTCACTATGTCATTGCTTTTAGTGGCTGAGTAATGCTCCATGGTGTAGATATACCACATTGTCTTTATCCATACTTCATTCTTTATCCATTCTTCAGTTGAGGAACATCTATCTAGGTTGTTTCCAGTTTCTGGCTATTATGGATAAAGCTGCGATGAACATAGTTGAGCAAGTTGTGAGATGTTGGGGCATCTTTTGGGTATATGCCCAGGAGTGGTGTAGCGTGGGGTAGAACTATTACCAATTTTCTGAGACACTGCCAAAATGATTTCCAGAGTAGGTGTACCAGTTTGCAATCCCACCAGCAATGAAAGAGTGTTACCCTTGCTCCACATACTCTCCAGTATGTGCTGTCACTTAAGGTTTTGATCTGATGGGTGTAAGATGGAATCTCAGAGTCATTTTGACTTGCATTTCCTTAGTGACTAAGGATATTGAACATGTCTTTAAGTGTTTCTTGGCTATTACATAATCCTCTGTTGAATGAACCACCAATCAAAGAGCTGCTGGAGCAAGACCTACGCTCCCTACACATTTGTACCAGATGCACATCTTGGTCTTCATATGAGGTCCCTAACACTTGGAGCAGAGGCTGGCTCTGACTTGATTGCCTGCCATTCGAACCCGTTCTCCTAACTGGACTACCGAGTTGGGCCTCAGTGGGAGAGGATGTGCTTAGGTCTATGGTAAAATAGATATCCCAGAGTAGGGTGGCACCCAAGGGGAGCTTTCTCTGAAGAGAAGAGGAGAAGGTAACAGGGGAGGGGTTTGTAAGTGTGGGACTTGGAGGAAGGGAAGGATGGGGCACCATGATTGGGATGTAAAGTGAATAAGTATTTTAAAAATAAGTTCATATTATGAAAGTGATTTTATAATTTGTAAGACATAAAAAAATAAATTCTCAAAAAAATTTCTCTGCTTAGCTCTGTACCTCATTTTAATTGGGTTTTTTGGTCTGTTGTATTTAATTTCTTAGGTTCTTAACAAGTTTTTGATATTAGACCTCTGTCAGATGTAGGGTTGATGAAGATCTTTTTGCATTCTGTAGGCCGTCATTTTGTCCTTTTGTATGGTCGGGCCTCTGTTTTCTCTTTAACTCTCTTTAACCGCCTCTGCTGCTGGGCTCTTCACTTTACATTAGACCATGCTCTGCTTCAAACTCTCAGAATCCAGATGTCTGGCCAGGCCTTGCCCTTCCTGTGTCTCTAGAGACTGCTTTCTTCCTGGCCATTCCTCCCACCTGTCTCTACCTCCATCACTGTGAGTGATGGAGACAGCTTCCTCCCTCTCTGCTGTTAATGGGGTCAGGCTAGGGATGGTGTGTAACCAGCCTACTTCTTCCTGCTCTGCTTGAAGAACAGACCTCAGAACTTTTAACATTTTAATTTACAGAACTCTTAGAGCACCACACACATACTTTTTCCTCCAGAGATAGTAGGAAAAACTTAGAAATGACGACCAGTTGTTTCTTCTACCATTTCTCTCAGGTCCATCTACATTCCTTTACTTAATTCTTTTTCTGGTTTGAGCCTGAATCATTCTATCACCAAATAGTAAAACTACTCAAATATGCTGCATTCTTCATCTGGGGTTTACATTTTAAAATCTAACTTATACTATTACTATAGTTCCTAGTTGGTTTAGAATAACATCTCATGATACAATCTAGAGGAACTATTGTGATTAGCATAGAGGGAAGCTGTGAAACCTCACAATGAGAATGTCAACATTCCTTTCTCCACCCTCTCTGAAGCCTCCAAAAATATTGCAGTTAGATTATAGGACATACTGTTCTGTGCAATGGCACACTTAAGACTCATTGTTTCCTTCAACATCTTTTTTTCTAGACTCTTAAGATACCATGGAGTTTTATTTACTGAATTAAGAGCAAAAAAATGCACTTTGGTTTTCTTTCTCTGGTCTCTTTAGAAAAGCAGTTACAGATCAAAGACTATGGGTGAGCGTGGAAAGGAAGAAAAACACAAGTTCTATTTCACAGCCCTTTTATATATACAACTCTCCCATTTACCCCGAACCTGTCACTCACTCTGAGAATTTTTCTTAGTCATCCTCATAACCCACCTCAAATATTGTCTCACAGTCTAGAAGTGAGATACCACAGTTGGGAATAACTTAACTTCAGTACACAAGAATAGATTCAAAGTTGAACCTAAGTATTGATGTTCCCTTTTCTTATCATCAATTGGCTTTCCTGAGTAGGAGAGAGTTTCTAGGTTCACATTTACTATGCCCATCACACCACCATGCTTCACCACATGTCTTTTCCATGGAGATAGAACTGAGGGCCATAGATCAGGATATATTTTTTGTTTTGTTGTTGTTGCTTTGTTTTCTAAGAGAGAGATTTACTTTGTAGCTAAAGTTGACCATGCCTTACCTAGAGTTCAAACTGGTCTCAAGTTTATGGAAATCATCTTGCCCCAGCCCGTTATGTGTTGGGTAACAGGCATGAGCCATTACTTTTGGCTCTCAGGGCATCCTTTCCAAAGAGAAGTACACTCACTCCTGCAGGATGAGAGCTCCCTGGTGCTCTTGTGGATTCTTTTGGCAGCCATGAAACAGAAAAAGCTCTAACCCCGGGTAGAGATTACATTGTCATAGTTTTCAAAAGGAGTAGAACCATTAGAATATGAATATATATATATATATATATATAACAATTATTTTTACTTATTTCATTTTGTTTGAGAAATTTATGGATAAATACAATGTATTTTGATGAAAATCCATTCCCAATCCTCCTGTCCAGTTCCTCTCTATCTTTCCAACCACATTACTCTCCCCTCCTAAGATGTCTGTCTGCTTGTTTGTCTGTCTGCTCCCCCTCAAAAAAGCCCACTGAGTTCAGATACTGCTGTCTATATAGGTAAGTGTAGGGTCATCTAATGAAGCATGGATAGCCATTTGTGTGCTACAACCTTGAAGAAAACTTACTCCCTCCACACCCCCACTCCAGAAGTCATCAATTTTCAATAACTCTCAGCTCAGGTGTCCATGCTGGGATTTGGCTGGCTTGATCCTGTGAATGTCTTGTGCATACATGCAGTCATAGCACTGTGAGTTTATGTGCTTAATAGTCTTGCCATGTCTAGTAAATAATGTTTTGTTGCAGGCAACTACTATGTCAGGCTCTTACAATCTTTCTGCTGCTTGTTCTGCAATGATCCCTGAGCCTTTCAGGGAGGAGGTGTGCTATAGATGTTCCATTTAAGCTGTGAAGTCAATAGTCTGATATTTTCTGCATGTTTCCCAGTTCTCTGTATTAATCACCACCTATGGCAAAATGAAGCTTCTCTCCTGAAGCCTGAGAAATGAACTAATCTATGGGTATAAAGAGAAGAATTGAGGGGGCAGTTTACTATTATGTTCACTTTACAGAATAATTGTATTATGTTTTCCCCTAAAGCCTATGACCTAACCAGGAACAGGCTTTAGGTTCAGTTAACAGTACCAAGCATGAGTTCTGTAAGTGGAGTAGGCTTTAAATCCAATCAGAAATGGTTGATTACTCCCATAACATTTATGCCTGTAGTATACAAGTGGGCCTGTTTTCCCAGACCAGTTATTATTGTAGCTCATGGGATTCTCAACTGGGTAACACTGTTGACTACTTTTCTACCCTACTAGCACAAAGAGAACTTCCCAGCACCATAAAAGCTAGCCAGTAGGGATGAAGCTTCCAGGCCAGAACCACCTTGATTTCTCAGTGTCCCATGACTCAAGTATGTGGTGACTTCAGCAACAGGGTCTCACTATCAAGTTCTGGAGGGTAACCCAGAGCAATGGTAACAGTCTGTAATGTTTGGGATGGGAGCTATGAGATCCCATGGACCAACAATTCAAAAAGAGGTAATCCATACCTGACATTGAGCCTTTTATTGGAATGTCTGTTAAAAGGATTGTTTCCCTACTGTAGGGTAACACCATTTAAACTTTATATCTATATGTATGTGTACATGTACACATGCCTGTGTGTATACATATACCTGTTCATGTGCATGTAAACATGAATATGTACATATAGGCATGCACATGTACATTATAGGAAGGTTTGTCATAGCAGGTTGCTATTCGGCCTTCTCAAAAAGACTTCAGTGTTAGTTGTCCTCCTTAATATTTTTCCCTAGGAAAAATACATATGTTGAAGACAGGACTTCTTAGATCACTCTATACAACTGAAAGCTGATCATCCCATAGTAGTTACATGCAATCTGGGAAGATGAAAAACCTATTGCTACTCTAAGAAGTTAGATGCCTCAGGACAAGAAGGGAGACACGAGAAAACCTCATCTAAGACTGAAGGCCTAGAGGCCTCTGGGAGGATTGCTGGTGCAAGTCCCCCTTCAAAGGCTGAGCTAGATGGAGCCTGATGTCCATTCACCACAGCAACAGCAAACGATGTATCCATTCAAGGTGTAAGCACAGGTGTGAGTCTCCTCCACCTTCCTTTCTGCTCCTTCTAGGTCGCCTGTCTACTAGCCAGGGCTTCCCACATTCAGGTTGGGTCTTCCCAACTCTATTTACTGATACATATTAACAACGTTTCTGTACAAACGGCTACACTCAGAAGTATGCTTGACTAGTTTTCTATATGTCCCTCAATCCAGTCAGGTTAAGAGCCAGGATTAATCATTACGGAAGTCCTTATCCACACATCCTATCTCCAAGGTAGGATCCCTAGTATTTGCTTCTGGTAGTTTCCCTTTACCCTCAGTCCCCACCAAAAAAACGCCTCAATGCCATTGTAAGGTTGGAACCGGCCAACTGTGCTGTGGGCAATGATGCTTGGACCACAGCCTCCTTGCTTATTATTGTCTTTATAGAAAACACTCGTGCATATCCCCACTCCAGGGGCTGGGAATGAATGGCTGAATGGGGGGGTGGAGCTGGAGGCACATTCATCTGCCTTAAATGTGTTGAGAGGCAGGAGTAAGGAGAAGAGCTTGCTCTTGCAGGGGACTTGGGTCAGGGCAACCATTGCCCGTAGAGACTGGAAACAAGCTTGTAAAGGTCTGTTTGAAGCAGTGGAGGAAGGAGGCAGTGAGAGCCTTGTGTTTGTTGCTTGTTTTCTTCCCTTTGCTTTCTGAAGGGGAACCACACCACCTGTTCTCACTCTCCCCCTCACCCATCAGACAAGCCCAGATGGAGGTTTCCTACCAGTCTTCTCTGTAAGACTAAGCATCCACCCGGAAAGCTGAAAGCAGAGGTGGAAGCTAGGGAGGACAAGAGTAGGAGAATGTTTGGGCAAATGCTTTGCCTCTGTGCTGTCGTTCTGCTGCTAGCCACAGGAGACCCACAGTCAAGCAAATTCTGTCATTAGTTCCTGTCTCTGTTTCAGAAATCAATACAAGGCGATTCTTCTTGTGCACCTTGTACACCGCAGGCTCGCGTCTGTCAACGGTGCTCTGTGCTCCCTGAGAGCAGCCATCAGAGGGTCTCCCTTAGGGCTTAGGAAGGGATGGGAAGCCAATTCTTCTATCTTGCCTGCATTTTTATTTTAAGTACACTTTCAAACAGTTTGAAAAGGCTTCTGGCTGCTGCTGGGCTCTGTGTCTGGCTGGTTGTGCACGATCCACTAGATAATCATTGCCTCTAGCAGGAATCAAGTTGTGTGTTCTGAAGCATGAAGTTGTTGCTTAAGGAGATGACAGGGTAGCAGAACCAGCCCAAGGACGAAAGAGTTCTGATGACCAGGTGTCTGTGGGATGTGATTCAAGCCCCCCCCCCATTTTACTCTGTGGAAGTAAAGTACCTCGTTTCCTGAATGTAGCTTACTCATTAGCGTGGATGAAATAATAATGATAATAAACACATGCTTTGAAATTCAAACAAAATGCTTTTATGGATTTGTATTTTTTGTAGGCTGGCCCCTGCTGAGTTAAGTTCCAACTGAAACTGTGTAGGTGTGTCTAGGGGGAAAAAACTCTCATTACCATTGTCTTGCCCTGTTCCCCTGAGTGGTGCATGGTAAAGAATCCATCAAGAAAAAGCGTTTGGTATCAAAGTCTATGGAGGGAAAGGAGGGAGCATATAAAGGCTATGGTGTTGGAGAAACCCTGGCCAGTTCCTCGTCCAGCTCCATAAACTACTGATAGAGAGATGTATTCGAGATCTCTGAAAGCTAGTATCAGTGTTTGAGAGTGGGGACTGAAGCAACGTTCTTCATCTACAAGTAGTTTGAAAGATAGGACCATAGTGGGGAAGAATGAAAGCAGAGGTAGACAGATCATGCTCAAATGTTGAGTGGCTCAAATGTTAAGAAATGTTAGTTCAGGCAACTTGTAAGTCATACGTAGTTACATTAGCCTAAGACTCACAAGTCACTTCTATTTTACTACAAAAATAAATAAAGGAGAACTGAGGTCATAAGGCTCAGTGAGCCTAGCCAGACCACAGAACTGTGGATCTATAATATGCAGCCATGTCTTCTACTTGCAGGTACAGTACCCTTTCAGCTTTTGTGTAACATCTTGCAAACCACACAGTGTTGTATACTAGAAAGGAGGAAACTTTACATGTATTTCTGAAGATGAACCAGGTATCAGGGGGCTACCAGATAGATAAAATTAAAACTGTGGCAACTAAAGTCTAGGTATGCCATAAGCTCACAAAGAAGTTGGGGCAAAAGGAGCTCACTTAGGTAACTTTGTAAAATGGTGTTTGACTAAATACTGAAGACCAAAGACAGCCCCTTAGGACGAACAACAATTACTAACTAGTACCCTCAGAGCTCCCAGGGACCCAACCACCAATCAAGGACTATACAGGGTGGGATTGAATGTACTGGCAGCAGGTATATAGTAGAGGATTGCAAATTCGATCATCAATAGGAGTAAAGGACCTCGGCCTTGTGAAGGTTTTGTGCCCCAGTGTAGGGGAATGCCAGGGCCAATAAGTGGGAGAGGGTGGGGTGACAGGCATGGGGAGGGGGGAGGCAAAAGGGGTTTGTTCTTGTTTTTGTTTGTTTGTTTGTTTGTTTGTTTTGGAGGGGAAAATGGGAAAGGGAAAATGTACATGTAAATAAAGAAAATACCTAATTAAAAAAAAAGAACACTGCAAAGAAATACTGAATTGCAGTTGGTAGATTCCTTTCTCACAAAGATATTAAGCTAGTAATTCCAAAGCTACTCTACTTGTCTGTAGTAGGTGAACAAGTAACTTGGTGACTTCTAGTCAATGGGAAACAGGTCCTCAAAGTCAGGGAAGGAAGTCAGGATGGAAAGGACAGCAAAGATGAACCCTGGAGTAGAGTCAGATATGTCAGTATGAGTGTATGCACACGTATGCATACATTCATATAGATACATGCACATACATGCATATAGACATATATGTATGTATATACGGAGTATATGGGAGAGTATGCATATACATATTCCAAGTTCAAATTTTTGATCTAGAGGTAGTCATTAGCAACAAGTGAATTCAGCACCTCAATCTTGGATTCTTTGCCATTGTCCTATAGAATGAACCAGGGACCTTGAAGAATTAGTTGATCATAGTAGGGCTTAGAAAAGGAAAATGCTAGGCATGCCTGGAACATCTGATAATAACAGAGATTAAGTAGGAAAGATAGAACAGGGGAAGAAAGAGACAGGAAGGAAGGGAGCAAAATGAGACAAAAAAGACACAGCACAAAGTCTCAAAGACTTCCTAGGAGCCAAATCTGCAACAATTGGAGCAACAACATTATCTCTACAAGAACATTATAACACATAGCATTAAATAATTATCACTATGCCATAGAGGTAAATTGTGGGGTTTTTTTTTGTTGTTGTTGTTATATTTTTTTTCAAGACAGGGTTTTTCTGTGTAGCCCTGGCTGTCCTGGAACTCACCCTGTAGACCAGGCTGGCCTCAAACTCAGAAATCTGCCTGCCTCTGCCTCCTAAGTGCTGGGATTAAAGGCATGCGCCAGCATTGCCTCTTAAACCGCTCTAAACTCCCCAGTGGGTGTGCATGCCTCCTCTACACCCACCCAATTGTTTGTGGTTCACAAATGAAAAACACACACACACACACACACACACACACACACACACACAGCCTTACCTTTTTTAAATTAGATATTTTCTTTATTTACATTTCAAATGATATTTCCTCTCCTGGTTACCCCTCTGAAAAAATATCAAAAACAAAAACAAAAACCAAATCCTGTTTCCTGCTCACCAACCCACCCTCTCCCACTTCCTAGCCCTGGCATTCCCCTACACTGGGGCATAAACCTTCAGAGGACCAAAGGCCTCTCCTCCCATTGATGACCGACTAGGCCATCCTCTACTACACATATGCTGCTGGAGCCATGAGTCCCATCATATGTGCTCTTTGGTTGATGGTTTAGTCCCTGGGAGCTCTGAGGGTACTAGTTAGTTCATATTGTTGTTTGTTCTAAGGGGCTGCAACCCTTCAGCTTCTTGGGTCCTTTCTCTAGCTCCTTCATTGGAGGCTGTATGCTCAGTCCAATGGATGATTGTAAGTCTCTACTTCTGTATTAGTTGGGTACTGTCAGAGCCTCTCAGGAGACAGCTATATCAGGCTCCTGTAGCCAACACTTGCTGACATCCACAATAGTGTCTGGGTTTGATGATTGAATATGGAAAGGATTCCCAGGTGTAACAGTCTCTGGATTATCCTTCCTTCAGTCTGCTCCATAGTTAGTCTCTGCAACTCCTTCCATGGGTATTTTGTTCCCCCTTCTAAGAAGGAACAAAGCTTCCACACTTTGGTCTTCCTTCTTCTTGAGTTTCTTGTGGTTTGTGGGTTGTATCTTGGGTATTCCGAGCTTCTGGATAATATCCACTTATCAAAGAGTGCATACCATGTGTGTTCTTTTGTGATTAGGTTACCTCACTCAGGATGATATTCTACAGATCCACTCATTTGCCTAAGAATTTCACAAATTCATTGTTTTTAACAGCTGAGTAGTATCCCACTGTGTAGATGTACCACATTTTCTGTATCCATTCCTCTGTTGAGGAACATCTGGGTTGTTTCCAGTTTCGGGCTATTATGAATAAGGAGTCTATGAACATAGTGGAGCATGTGTCCTTATTACATGTTGGAGCATCTTGTGGGTATATGCCCAGGAGTAGTATTGCTGGGTCCTCTGGTAGTACTATGTCCAATCACCTGAGGAACCACCAAACTGATTTCCAGAGTGTTTGTACCAGCTTGCAGTCCCACCAGCAATGAAAGAGTGTTCCTTTTTCTCCACAACCTCTCTGGCATCTGCTGTCACCTGAGTTTTTGATCTTAGCCATTCTGACTGGTATGAGGTAGAATCTCAGGGTTGTTTTAATTTGCATTTCCCTGATGACTAAGGATGTTGAACATTTCTTTAGGTGCTTCTCAGCCATTCAGTATTCCCCAGTTGAGAATTCTTTGTTTAGCTCTGTACCCCATTTTTTAATAGGGTTATTTGATTCTCTGGAGTCTAACTTCTTGAGTTCTTTGTATACATTGGATATTACCCCTCTATCGGATATAGGATTAGTAAAGATCTTTTCCCAATCTGTTGGTTGCTGTATTGTCCTATTAACAGTGTCCTTTGCCTTACAGAAGCTTTGTAATTTTATGAGGTCCCATTTGTCAATTCTTGATCTTAGAGCATGAGCTATTGGTGTTCTGTTCAGGAAATTTCCCCCTGTGCCTATGTGCTCCAGGCTCTTCCCCACTTTCTTTTCTATTAGTTTCAGTGTATCTGGTTTGATGTGGAGGTCCTTGATCCATTTGGACTTGAGCTTTCTACAAGGAGATAGGAATGGATTGATTTGCATTCTTCTACATGCTAACTGCCATTTGAGCCAGCACCATTTGTTGAAAATACTGTCTTTTTCCCACTGGATGGTCTTAGCTCCTTTGTCAAAGATCAAGTGACCATAGGTGTGTGGGTCCATTTCTGGGTCTTCAATTCTATTCCATTGATCCACCTGCCTGTCACTATACCAATACCATGCAGTTTTTAATCATAATTGTTCTGTAGTACAGCTTAAGGTCGGGGATGTGATCCCACCAGAGGGTCTTTTATTGTTGAGAATAGTTTTTGCTATCCTAGGTTTTTTGTTATTCCAGATGAATTTGCAAATTGCTCTTTCCATGTCCGTGAAGAATTGAGTTGGAATTTTTATAGGGATTGCATTGAATCTGTAGATTGCTTTTGGCAAGATGGCCATTTTTACTACATTAATCCTGCCAATCCATGAGCATGGGAGATCTTTCCATGTTCTGAGATCTTCTTCCATTTCCTTCTTCAGAAACTTGGAGTTCTTGTCATACAGATCTTTTACTTGCATAGCGTCACACCAAGGTATTTTATATTATTTGTGACTACTGTGAAGGGTATTGTTTCCCTAATTTCTTTCTTAGCCTGTTTGTCCTTTGTGTAGAGGAAGGCCTCTGATTTGCTTGAGTTAATTTTATATCCAGCTACTTTGCTGAAGCTGTTTTCAGGTTTAGAAGTTCTCTGGTGGAATTTTGGTGTCACTTAAGTATACTATCATATCATCAGCAAATAGTGATAATTTGACTTCTTCCTTTCCAATTTGTATCCTTTTGATCTCCTTTTATTGTCTAATTGCTTTGGCTAGGACTTCAAGTACAATATTGAATAGGTAGAGAGAGAGTGGGTAGCCTTGCCTAGTCCCTGATTTTAGTGTAATTGCTTCAAGTTTCTCTCCATTTAGCTTGATGTCGGCTATTGGTTTGCTGTATATTGCTTTTACTATGTTTAAGTATGGACTTTGAATTCCTGATCTTTCCAAGACTTTCATCATGAAGGGGTGCTGGATTTTGTTAAATGCTTTCTCAACATCCAATGAGATGATCATATGATTTTTTGTCTTTGAGATTTTTATATAATGGATTATGTTGATGGATTTCTGTATATTGAATCATATACTGCATCCCTGGGATGAAGTCTACTTGATCATGATGGATGATTGTTTTGATGTGTTCTTGGATTCGATTTGCAAGAATTCTATTGAGTATTTTTGCATCGATATTCATAAGGGAAATTGGTCTGAAGTTTTCTTTCTTTGTTAGGTCTTTGTGTGGTTTAGGTATCAGAGTAATTGTAGCTTCAAAGAATGAATTGGGTAGAATACCTTCTGTTTCTACTTTGTGGAATAGTTTGAGGAATATTGGTATTAGGTCTTCTTTGAAGGTCTGATAAAACTCTACACTAAACCCATCTGGTTCTGGGTTTTTCTTGGAGACTATTAATGATTCTTGCTATTTCATTAGCAGATATGGGCTGTTTAGATCATTTATCTGATCTTGATTTAACTTTGGTACCTGGTATCTGTCTAGAAAATTGTCCATTTCATCCAGGTTTTCCAGTTTTATTGAGTATAGGCTTTTGTAGTAGGATCTCATGATTTTTTTTGGATTTCTTCAGATTCTGTTCTTCTGTCTCCCTTTTCATTTCTGATCTTGTTAATTAGGATACTGTCTCTGTGCCCTTTAGTTAGTCTGGCTAAGGGTTTATCTATTTTTGTTGATTTTCTCAAAGAACCAACTCCTGGTTTTGTTGATTCTTTGTATAGTTCTTTTTGTTTCCATTTGGTTGATTTCAGCCCTGAGTTTGATTATTTCTTGCCATCTACTCCTCTTGCTTCTTTTTTTTTCTAGAGCTTTCAGATGTGCTGTCAAATTGCTGGTGTATACTCTCTCCAATTTCTTTTTCGAGGCACTTAGAGCTATAAGTTTTCCTCTTAGGACTGCTTTCATTGTGTCCCATAAGTTTGGGTATGTTGTGGCTTCATTTTCATTAAACTCTAGAAAGTCTTTAATTTCTTTCTTTATTTCTTTCTTGACCAGGTTATTACTGAGTAGAGTGTTGTCAAGTTTCCACATGGATGTGGGCATTCTATATGTTGATATTGAGGAGCAGCCTTAGCCTGTGGTGATCTGATAAGATGCAAGAAATTATTTCAATCTTCTTGGATCTGTTGAGGCCTGATCTGTGACCAGTTATATGGTCAGTTTTGGAGAAAATACCATGAGATGCTAAGAAGAAGGTATATCCTTTTGTTTTAGGATAAAACATTCTATAAATATCTGTTAAATCCATTTGTTTCATAACTTCTGTTAGTCTCACTGTGTCCTTGTTTAGTTTCTGTTTCCATGATCTGTCCATTGCAGAGAGTGGGGTGTTGAAATTTCCCACTACTATCGTGTGCGGTGTAATGTGTGCTTTGAGCTTTAGTAAAGTTTTGTTTATGAATGTAGATGCCCTTGCATTTGGAGCATAGAGGTTCAAAATTGAGAGTTCATCTTGGTAGATCTTACTTTTGATGAGTATAAAGTGTCCCTCCTTATCTTTTTTGATCACTTTAGGTTGAAAGTTGATTTTATTCAATATTAGAATGTCTACTCCAGCTTGTTTCTTGAGACCATTTGCTAGGAAAATTGTTTTCCAGCCTTTTATTCTGAGGTAGTGTATGTCTTTGTCACTGAGGTGGGTTTCCTGAATGCAACAAAATGTGGGGCCTGTTTACGTATGTAGTCTGATAGCCTATGCCTTCTTATTGAGGAATTGATTTCATTGATATTAATAGATATTAAGGAAAAGTAATTGTTGCTTCCTGTTATTTTTGTTGTTAAAGTTGGAATTCTGTTCATGTGGCTAATTTCTTTTAGTTTTGTTGGAAGATTACTTTCTTGCTTTTCTAGAATGTAGTCTCCCTCCTTGTGTTGGACTTTTCCATTTATTATCCTTTGAAGGGCTGGATTTGTAGGAAGATTACTGTGTAAATTTGGTTTCATGGAATACTTTGGTTTCTCCATCTATGGTAATTGAGAGTTTTGCTGAGTATAGTAGCCTGGGCTGGCATTTATGTTCTCTTAGGGTCTGTATGATATCAGCCCAGGATCTTCTGGCTTTCATAGTCTCTGGTGAGAAGTCTGGTGTAATTCTGATAGGTCTGCCTTCATATGTTACTTGACCTTTTTCCCTCACTGCTTTTAATATTCTTTCTCTGTTTTGAGTATTTGGTATTTTTACTATTATGTGGCGGGAGGAATTTTTTTCTGGTCCAAAGTATTTGGAGTTCTGTAGGCTTCTTGTATGTTCATGGGCATCTCTTTTTTTAGGGTGAGGAAGTTTTTTTCTATAATTTTGTTGAAGATATTTACTGGCCCTTTAAGTTGGGAATCTTCACTCTCGTCTATACCTATCATCCTTAGGTTTGGTCTTCTCATTGTGTCCTAGATTTCCTGGGTGTTTTGGGTTAAGGGCTTTTTGCATTTTATGTTTTCTTTGACTGTTGTGTCAATGTTTTCTATGTTATCTCCTGCACCTGAGATTCTCTCTTCTATCTCTTGTATTCTGTTGGTGATGCTTGCATCTATGGCTTCTGACTTCTTTCCAAGTTTTTCTATCTCCAGAGTTGTTTCTCTTTGTGGTTTCTTAATTGTTTCTACTTCCATTTTAAGGTCCTGGATGGTTTTGTTCAATTCCTTCACCTGTTTGGTTGTGCTTTCCTGTAATTCTTCAAGGGATTTTTGTGTTTCCTCTTAAAGAGCTTGTACCTCTTTACCTGTGTCCTCCTGTATTTCTTTAAGGGAGTTATTTATATCCTTCTTAAATTCCTCTATCACCACCATGAGATATGATTTTAGACCCAAATCTTGCTTTTCCAGTGTGTTGGGGTATCCAGGACTTGCTGTGGTGGGAGTACTAGGTTCTCATGATGCCAAGTAGTCTTGGTTTCTGTTGGTAAGATTCTTGCATTTGCCTTTAGCCATCTGTTAATCTCTGGTGTTAGATGGTCTTGTTGTCTCTGGCTGGAGCTTGTTCCTCCTGTGAGTCTGTAAGCCTGTGTCAGTACTTCTCAGAAATCAGTTCTACCCTCGTAGGACCTGTGTACAGAGGGCTATGGATCAGCCCCAACTCCTGGGTGCAGATGGATGAATGAAGGCTGCAGCTTCTGTGGCCTGTGCCTCCCAGCTGGTCCCACCTCAAACCTGGGGTCAGAGCACTCTCTGGAGAGAAGCTCTCCACTTGTGGGAAAGGTGTGCAGACAGGGTTGTTGATCCCCAGTCCCTTTTAGTTGTAGATGGAAGTAGAAAGGGTCCTGTCACAGCTACCCTGCCACCTCTGTGGCCTGAACCTTCTGGCTGGTCCTGCCTTAAAAAGTCAGTGGAGAGAAAATGGTGATCTCACCTGAGACCTGGGGTCAGAGCACTCCCTGGAGAGCAGCTCTCTGCTTGCAGGAAAGGTATGCAGAGAGGATTGTGGCTCCACTGTTCCTCCTAGTTGTACACAGAGGTACAAGGATCCTGTCCCAGCTTTCCTGCCACTTGTGTGGCCTGAGCCTCCCGGCTGGTCCTGCCTGAGACCTGGGTTCAGAGCACTCCCTGGAGAGAAGCTCTCAGCTTGCACAGCCTCACTTTTAATATGCCTTAGCAGTGCAGTGGTTGGGCTACTCCTAGCTCCACCTGGCTAGCACACACTTCCCTCTGATATTCCTGAGTTAATACTTACTAAATATATATTTCATCTTTGCTGCCCTGGACCCTGCTGGGAAGCCATGCTGGGGCTCTTTTCGAATTGTACCTACATTTTGGCTTTCTCTCCTTCCTGCACCTTTCTGGCATGGTCCATCTCCTATGTCCTCATCATGGTGGAATCCCCTCTTCCTCTTTCTTTGATCTATTCCAGGAATGCTGAAAGGCCTGCCTCTGTCTCCCTGCCCAGTCATTGGTCTCTGATAACTTCATTGACCAGTCAAACACCAACTGGGGACAGGCTTTCTTTACTACTATGTGTGGGATACTGTAGACAAGTTTTTGGGTAACATAATTAACATGAGAACGCATCCACAACACTAAGCCCCTATTGGAACAAATGACTGAAAAATGAAAGACAAGGAACGAGTCTGACAGACAGTAAGTTATAGATGTAGATTAACCCACCCTTGTGTGGGCGGGGCTTATTTCATAACAACACAATGTGGAAGATAGGGATCTGGGAAATGTAGTTCACATCTGCAGTGATGAGTTTTGATGAACAGAGAGTTCTTTGGTATGAGGTGCTGGCACCTTTACTCTGTGTTTTATTTCTCAAATCTCATAACTGTCGTAGACAAATCTGAACCAAGAGACATTTGACAAAGTTGCTGACACATAGGAAGGTTATGAAAAGCAGGACAAGAATGGGAAACTGACACAGATTGGCGGAAACCAAGGAATCAGATGACTAAACCTGTGCTTTCCTAGACTGGGACAGAACAAGACATTAGGTGGAAACACTAGTGACATTAAAACAAAATCTGCACTTGAGTTAGTGTATTTTACCAATGTTCAATTCCTCATTTTGACAAGTATATTCTGGTTATGTAAGATTGTTAATGTTCAGGAAAGCTGGGTGACGATTATACACAAACATTTTGTTCTAACTTCACAATTTTTCTGTAAAGCTAAATCAAAAGAAAAAAAAACTTTTAAAAATAACTGAGATGCTGTACTGGCTAGTTTTGTGTGTCAACTTGACACAGGCTGGAGTTATCACAGAGAAGTGAGCTTCAGTTGGGGAAATGCCTCCATGAGATCCAGCTGTGGGGCATTTTCTCAATTAGTGATCAAAGGGGTAGTGCCATCCCTGGGCTGGAAGTCTTGGGTTCTATAAGAGAGCAGGCTGAGCAAGCTAGGAAAAGCAAGCCAGTAAGGAATATCCCTCCATGGCCTCTGCATCAGCTCCTGCTTCCTGACCCGCTTGAGTTCCAGTCCTGACTTCCTCTGGTGATCAACAACAGTGTGGAAGTGTAAGCCGAATAAACCCTTTCCTCCCCAACTTGCTTCATGGTCATGATGTTTGTGCAGGAATAGAAACCCTGACTAAGACAGATGCCAAAGCACAAATCTACTGGGTAACCATGTAGATTAAATAAGCAGAGAATCAGGGAAAGATATGGCATTCCTCATAGACTTTTTCTCCTCCGGACAGTTGTGTGAATCAGCTAGATCATGAATACATTGCCACAGGGAGAGGCAGAAGTGAGTGGGCATGGGGACGTCAGAGACTATCCTCAAAAGTTTGAGGTTTGGGGAGATTGCTAATCCATCCACTAAGGAGTAAACAATCTTAAATTGGGGAAGATTTTTAAAATAGGTTAATGATGCTTACTTTTTATTTATTCTCTTCTCTAAGAGTAATGTTTTGCTATTAAAAAATTGAATCTCTTATTTATTGAAAATGACCTGCATGCAGTTTTTGCATTAGTATTGAAAAGGCTAGGAACATTCTCTTTCCTTTTCAAAGTGTGAGACCAATTCACGGCTTCCTTTGAAGCAGATGGTAGCCTGAAAGACAATTCAGGATATCTTCTAGATTGATGGAATGCTAGGATATCCTTGGTTAGTTTCCTTTTTGTATTAAGCACATCTCTTGCCAGTCTCTATCATTTCCCCTATGTGTCACAGTGTGAGCACAGCGGTACCACATGCTGGATTCCCTAGGGAACAGACTAAGAGTCTCTCAGGTTTGTATCCAAAAATTTTCTGGGCAAGCGCTCTTGGGATTAACCTGGGTGGTGAGAAAAGTGTAAATCGACGTAAGAAGTCAAACTGTAACACAGTTGTAACAGAGACCTCAGATCCTGCAGGCCATGCTGGAGCTGAGATGGCTCTGTACAAGTAGGTTAAGGAGAGATAATTGGGTTCTACTCCACAACTACTCAGTGGGTATATGCTGGGCAGTAAGTAAACTTAATCAAGCAGCTTTGTTAAACAGACGAACACTGCTGGGGAAGAATTGAGGGACGAGTTGTCAACAACCAAAGCCAGGCATTTGAAAGAATGTGCCAACTATCCCTATCATTGCATCATTTTTCAATTCTTCCAGTTGCTCAGGCTTTGACTGCTTTCTTTCCCCAAAGAAATACTTCTATTGTTTTGATTTAATTGTTACAGAGTAACAGATCTCTTTAGGCATTTTCATCATCCTTGTTTGGGTTGTTCCTCCTCCTCTGCACTTCCCACATCTTCTTGCCTGACTCCAGTCCCTACTTTTATCCTTTGGCCCCTAATTTCTCTCCTTCATGTCATTTGTGTTCTTTTACCCTATCCACCCCTTCTTTAAAACCTCTTTTATTTCTTTTAGTACCCTTTCTATTATTCTGGGATAGATATAGATATAGATATAGATATAGATATAGATATAGATATAGATATTCATCTGTACCCTGATGCCCCTCTTTTGCAGGAAAGGAGTTTCCTAGTCTAAAGTGCAATCCTGTGTTTGTAAATCAGACACTGTAACACAAACCCATCCTTCGAAAGCATGACAGTCTTAATAAAGGTAAATACTTGGCTCTTTCATAATAGAAAGGGACCAACATAATCAACTGTAACACATAGCTGGTTGGTCTCTTCATGGTAGAGAATTGGGGATTTACAGCACTATCTTTAATACTCCAGACTTCCCTTCAAGCAATAGCATACTACTCCATGTGTACTACAAATGTCTGTCTATAATATGCTTTCTTTTGTCCTTCTTAGTGTTTGTACTATTGTTATACACTTAACATGCATACATGCCCACGCACACACACCAAATTTTCAAATTTCCTACCAAATTTAGGAAAATTGCCTTCTAATATGGTTTTACTTTTGCCTTAACCTTTTTACATTTCCACTCAGGTAGGACTGCGGGGATGAATGAATTAAGCTTTTGTTCCTCTATCTAATCTTTATTTCACCTCCATTTGAAAAATATTTTGGTTGAGTCACGGATTCCAGAGTTAAAGTTGTTAAGGTTTGCCCCTCCCCCATTTTAATGTGGTTAAAATGTTGCTCTATTGTTTTCTTGTTGGCATTCTTTCTAGTGAGGAATTCGATATCCTTCCTGTGATCTCGCCTGTCTTTGTTCCTCTGTATGTGTCCTTTTTTGCCCCCACTGTCTGCTTTTAAATTTCTCTCTTCCTTTCTCTATCTTTCTAGAAGTCACTATAGTTAATGTAGGTCCTCTGGCTACTTGGAAATTCTGGATATTCTTGCATTTCCCAGTAGTATCTGTGTTCATCTGTGCTGACTTCCAGGAGACGAAGCCATGCATATCAGCTCCATGGAGATTAGCACACAATTGAGCAGAGTTCCCACTGATGATGTGGTGACATGGTGAAGACCGCAGTCCAGAGGGCCACTTGCAAAGGGTCATACGCACTTATTATGCAGAAAATTATTGTATGTCTCCCTGAGTATTTGTTTTAAATTTTAACAATTTTCCCATCAAAATAAAATAAATTAAACAATTTTCTTAATCACTAGCTTCAACCAACCTGATTATACTGTGCCCTGAAGAATTTCTATTTGTGTTTTGTTGTTGTTGCTGTTAGGTTGCTTGGAATCTGTTGAGATTCACGTATCTGTGCTCTTATACATCAAATTTGTAAGTTTTATTGGCCATTACTTGTTGAAAATTGTTTCTATATCCCCTCCTTACTCCTATGGGGATGTCAGTGTACCATAAAGGCTTCATCTCTGCCACTGTGGAGGTATCATGTGCATCTCTGTATCTTCGACATCTCTATTGGCACAGACAGTCTTCACTCTGGCATCTGCTAGGTCCTATCTCATCCGCACTTGCTGCTCCTCTATCATCAGTCTTTAGTCCTCAATGTCCAATATCTTTAAAAATCGTTTCAACTGTTTCTTCTTGGTTGTCTTATTTTTTTTTTCAGATAAGATAGCAAGTCTAGTCCTTGTTATAATATTTCTTGGCAATGAGTTGGAATCCCAACTGGATTCCTTTTAAAACTCCAGTCTTCTATAAATGTAAATTTTGTGGAAAAGAATAACCCATTAAATCCTTGGCACCTTAAGACAGATATTTATGGTTACCCACATATAATTAGATATTATCATTTTTCCCTGCTGCATAGCCTCAGTGTTGTTAGGATATAAATATCCTGAGCCTCAGGAATAGAATAGTTTCCTCTAAGCTACTGGAAAAGTCAATGCTCTCAAGGTACAGACTTGTAACACAATGTGTTTGGGAATGTAGAGAAACTAGGTTCTCCCAGCTAAGGCAGAGAGCTGGGGATGGGGCAAGGCTTTGTGTTGTCATTCCTGCCCCTCCCCCGTCCTCTACATTCTATTTGATTTGGCATCGTCAGTTGTCACTATGGCATCTGCTAGGTCCCATCTCATTTCCTCTTGCTGCTCCGAAATCACCAGACTTTTCTCCTTGATGTCTAATATCTTTAAAAATCATTGTTTCAACTATTTCTTCTGTGTTATCATATTTAAGAAAGGATTTGATGCCCACATCTGTATCAAGCAGCTTGCATCTCTGTGGTAACAGTCAAGAATAATGTCTAATGCATAATACAAGCAAGAAAATCAAAAGCTGATTCTCATATTGAGAGCCATTTGGGGCTCACCTTCTTTTCATAAATTATATGATATGTGTATATCGTATCATATATGTATATATATGTATATATGTATATATATAGCCAATATTTAACCCACTGCTTTTGAGTGACTTATAATCAAATACAGCTGCCTAACATTTGCTTCTTTTATGGCTCATTTTCTTCTTCTTTTTAAAATTTTATTCATTCATTCATTCATTCATTCATTCATTTATTCACTGTGTTTAGGTGTTTTGTTTGCACACCAGAAGAGGTCATGGGATCCCATGGGACTAAGTTACTGATAATGTGAGCCATTATGTGAGTTCTGGGAAATGAGCCAGTGCTCTTAACCATTCCATGTTTCATTTTCTTAAGTTTGCCTGTTGTGCGTCCTTCTAGAGCAGCAAAGATAATGTTCTGAAAGTGAGAGTTGCCATCAGAGGACATAGAATCTCAAATTGCTTATGCCATGATTTTTCAAAGGAATGTCACTATCTAGCCATGATTGCAGGCAGAGAAACCAAGATGTTTTGCCTCTTATTGTTAGTGATCATTAACAGACCTAGGCCATGATAAACATGTGCTCTTCAAGAACCTGATGTCAGTGTCCTCAGAAAGAGAGGACTGAATTGTTCTTAAGTAGAATACTAACTTCCTGTGACTATGATCCACAGGGACAAAAGCTCTAGCCAAAGCTACTTGAACTAATATTTATTAATATAGTTCCATCATAAATAATACATAGTATTAATATGAGTGTAAATAATTTATAATGTTATATTTACATAATAAATAATACATAAATATGTAATCATTCCATGAAGTCCTACAAAATTAGTAATCATGAAAGAAACGTAACCTATTAACACTAGATGGGATGAGAAGGCTTACAAGTGGCTCAGGTTGTAATCACTATTGGTTTGTGTTATCTCTGCCAAAAGATATACCAGTCTTCTATAAAGTGTCTGCTTTATATATCACATGACTGCAGAAGCAGACTTTTCTGTGCATAGTCAACGAAAAGTTTCTATTGGTTTATCGTGGTGCACTGATTTTTTTTAATGTCTCTAATCCATCAATAATTGAAGGACTACAGAAGAGTTACTAAAAATTAAGCAATGCAAGTCATTGCCATTGACAGTCCTCTGTTTCTCTGGGGATTTGCTCTTATTATTTTATCTAATCTTCCTGGGAGCCCTTTGTGGCAGACATATTATCCCCATTTTCTAGCTCAGTGATATGAATGGGAGAAGTTAGAGCAATGTTTCTCAACCTGTGGGTCATGACCTACTTAGGGGCATCAGACAACCCTTTCATTGGGGTCACCTAAGACCATCAGGAAAACTCATGTATTTACACTATGATTCATTACAGTAACAAAATTAGTCTTTAAGTAGCAAGAAAAATAATTTTATGGTTGGGAGTCACCACAACATGAGGGATTATATTAGAGGGTCCCAGCATGAGGAAGGTTGAAGACCACAAACCTGAAGAGTCTTCTGTGCTCTCAACACTGAGCTGGACCCTTCTCCTGGAGGTGAAATCCTTTGTCCTGTGCAATAAACCTATCGGACATTTTTATCTTTGTTGTACAAAGTAGAAAACTGAGGCCTAGGAAAAGAAATGAAGAAGCTTGCCCAAAGCCGAATCCTGGGAGTCAAAATGAGAATCATCTCACAGGTCTCAACTCTGTCAATGGGAGGTTTTGTTTTGGGGTTTGCTTGTTTGTAGTTTGTCTTTTACCTATTTTTTTTTAACCATCTTTTGTCCCATTTCGACACCCATTCATCCCCTTAGTCTTCCTGATGATTTTTTTTTCTTTTTCTTTTCTGAATTTTTTTTTTAAGTTTTATTGCAGTATGATGAGAAAAGTTACATGATTTCAATTTATCTGAATTTGTTGACATTTAAAAACATAATTTAAGTAAATAGAATTAAATCACATTCATGTTAGCCTTTTGTAACCCAACTCCTCCCAGAGACCCCCCTTTCAATACCTATAATATCTTTTTTATCATATTCTTTAAAATTTATAAAATATTATAACAATAAAAGTGAGTATTATAAAAGTTGTTTGATATAAAACAACAATCAATTTAACAGTCTTATGTAGGTGCTTGTCTACGGCAATACTGAAAATAAAAATGTTTTTCTCAATATAAATTTTAAATAACTCCAAACGTAGTAACTGTACATTTCAAAATAATACATCACTACTAATATTTTCTTAAATGAACATAAATATATAAAGTGTTTTTGTTTGATTGTTTTATATTTAGTAGAGCTTAAGATCTTGGCTCTTACTGTGGTAACTTGATACAAGAGTTACAAACATCAAGCAAAGCATTCAGTCTCACACTTTGTTGTTCTCTTACAAGTCCCCACCCAATTTAATTGTCTACATTACTTTAGGGTATATAAATACTTTTAAAATATGTAAGCTGTTCTGAAAACCATAGTATGTAAAAACATGAAATAAACAATACTACTAATAGAGAGGCTGAGATAGGAGAAGCAAGATCTCAAGACCATTATGTTGTACGCAGCAAGACACTGTCATGAACAAACAAGCTGAAAGTGTATATAGATTGTATAATATTGGACCTATTTCTTCAATTACCAAATTAGAGAGACCATTGGATGACAATTAACAAATTTCTAATTCCTCATGTTTTTGGATTTCAGTCGATTAGGATATGTTGGTAATATTAATTTTCATATTAAGATATTAAGAAAAAGTAATTGTTACTTCCTGTTGTTTTTGTTGTAAGAGGTAGAATTAGGCTTGTGTGGATATGTTGAAAGATTACTTTCTTGTTTCTTCTAGGGTGTGATTTTGTTCCTTATGTTGATGTTTTTCATCTATTATCCTTTGTAGGGCTGGATTTGTGGAAAGATATTATGTAAACTTGGTTTTGTCATGGAATATCTTGTTTTATCCATCTATGGTAATTGAGAGTTTTGCTGGGTATAGTAGCCTGGGCTGGCATTTGTGTTCTTGTAGGGTCTGTATGACATTTGCCCAGGATCTTCTAGCTTTCATAGTCTCTGGTGAGAAGTCTGGCGTAATTCTGATAGGCCTGCCTTTATATGTTACTTGACCTTTTTCCCTTACTGCCTTTAAAATTCTTTGTTTAGTGCATTTGGTGTTTTTATTATTATGTGATGGGAGGAATTTCTTTTCTGGTCCAGTCTATTTGGAGTTCTGTAGGTTTCTTGTATGTTCATGGGCATCTCTTTCTTTAGGTTAGGGAAGTTTTCTTCTATAATTTTGTTGAAGATACTTACTGGCCTCATTACCTTGGGACTCTTCACTCTCTTCTATACCTATTATCCTTAGGTTTGGTCTTCTCATTCCATCCTGGATTTCCTGGATGTTTTGGGTTAGGA